>CANYCX010381720.1:0-13195 GCA_948193385.1 Breynia disticha f. nivosa | reverse complement strand
ACTTGGGAGGATGTTTTGGAATTGTTTTGGTTGGTAAATGGGAATAATGGCTCGTTGGACAGAAGCTTCGGACGTTTAATGACATGTACTGACCCTCGATAACTTTCATTACGGTTTAAATAACGTTCATTACGCAACATGCAGATTTTTGGTTTTTCTGGGAAGAGTAACGTTCATTACCTTTGGTGCTAATGAACGTCACTCAGGTGTAGTCTGCAACACTTAGTCATTTTCGACTCTTTTCGATTCCCGATAAGCACACACTCCTATTTACATGTTCTCCAACCTGGACAACCATCTTTTCAACTAAATCAACATCCATTGACATTAATTTTTGCATCATTCACACTTAGTCACATAATTAAACTCATTATCATGAAATGTTCTTAAATCTTAACATCTTTTCTCGATTTAGGCTAGGCGAATTTCTGGGGCATTACATATAATGCATGCCCTAATGAATCTGTTAAGTTTACTTTTCAATTTTACAAAACCCTAATCCTAACCCTAGAAATTTCTAACTTTATCTTTCATCATCAATTCATTAATCTAAATCAATTCTATCTCCATTCTCTAGTTATATCAATAATCCATTCAAGAAAACTCAAAGCTTTCAATAGCAAAACTCGTAAAAATTTACAAAAACTTCGAGTTTTACCTATTTCGATTATACCACAGAGTTCCCGGCTTCAGATTAGGATCGATTCGTTAACTCGAATCAATTTTCTAACTAAATCCTAAGTCTCTCTCTTAATCTCTCTCACCTTCCTCAGCTCTTCCTCTTCTCCTTTTCTCTGAAGCTTTGTGAGGTTCTTGAAGATTTTCAGTAATTTTCGATGAAACAAAACTTATATTTTTTCCTGAAACTAGAGAAGTACGCGTGGTTGGCATGGAGCACGCGTGGTCGTGCCCGCCCCATGTTTTTCCTCCCTTGCCACGTGTAGTTCTCTATTTTGAAGCTTCCATGGTTTATTTAGTCACTTAACAACAACCTTCCTCAATCTTGTTTTCAATCATTTATTTTCTTCATTTTATCATCTAAATTCTTATTTTTATTAAGCATTTCTATTATTACATTAATTACGTGATTTTGGGACGAGGATGTTACACAAAGTCTTTGGGTGTTTTGCTTATTCAACTAGCACCTCTCTTTACCCTCATAAATTCAATCCTAGGGCTCTAGAAACAATTTTCCTTGGTTATGTAACAGGGGAAAATCTTCCAAACTCTGTGATCTAGAAAGTCATAAGGTATTTATTTTAAGGGATGTAAGATTTTATCAAACAACATTTTTCTTTTAAAAATTCAACTACAGATTGTCCCAAAACTACAGTTTAGTCATATTTGCCACTGTTTATGCCCTCAAATGCTATGAAAACAGTGAGAATGTGTTTGAATTTCCACGTCTCTATAACGGCAAATGATGTTACCACTTCTTTCTCTGATGCCCCTAGTGAACATAATGATACCATTTCTAATGAACTTCAGCATCAAATAATGAAGTTCTTTCTTATGCGCCTTCTAATTTAGTACAAAATCCTTATGCTCTAAATCATGTTCAATCTACTCACACCCTTCCTTCAATCAGCAACAGAGTCAAACATCCATCTTTTTGGCTTTTTGACTATGTCACATGTGTGGCTAATTCCCATAATATCACTCCTTCCTTATATTAGAGCCTAATCAATAGTACCCTTTACCTTTCTAAATATCCCTAGTCGTTTGTTTCCATATGAATGGAAATGAATTAAGACTAGTATGAGCTTTGTAGGTGATCATGTTCTACGAGTAACAGATATGGGATATCTAACAAAGTGCATAGGTACAATGTAACACCCCTAAAATTTCATCATAAATTATACGAAACGATAGAGTTTACAGTGGCAAATGGTCTAGGGAACAGTTTACCTAAACTGTTCTTCAAACCGTTTTGGAAATAAACAACCGATTTGTATTGGTCTTGAAAATAAAGGAAACTAGTAATCAAACGACCATTTGGCATAACATTTGGAACTATCAGGATTTAAAACAAAAACGCATGAACATTTAGAAAGAGGATTAAAAACCCTAAAGTAAGTCACCTGACTTTTCCCTCCATTGCACCTTAAAGACCCTTCATCCTATAGCCTAAACCACTAGATATAACATTAAAAATCCTCGTTCTAGTACATCTTGGCCTAAGGAAGAGAGTGCTCGATGATTCTCTTTGAAAGAGTAAGGTAAGCATTAACTTTGTAGTTCATTCTTATAGGGTTTTAAGTATAGGGTTGGTAAAAGTGTGTTTTCAGGTGATATATGGTTAATGGAAGTAATGGGGGGATTAGGAACTAAATGCCTAAAGTTATAAAGATATTGAGATTTCTAGAGTTTTGGGAAAATAGGGGGTTTTGTTAATTAAGAGTGAGAATGTGAAATTTAACATGATATTATATTTAATATGGAAAGTATGCTTAAAAACCATGTAGAAAACATTGTTCTAGATCCAGATCAAAGTTAAGTTGTGCGTCGACTTCGCAGAATTTGAGGTAAGTGCATCGAATCACACTTATCTTGGTTTGTATTGCATCTATATGGTTAAGTATGCCTGGCTAAATGTATATTGTGGTGAATTATTAGAAATTGTATTGTATGGACTTATATGCAAACAGTTGATATGGGTGAAATAATGATGAAATCGATTGTAAGTGCATGAACTAAGCTTAATGGATTGTGTACTACTTGAAGCTGTACTTGTTTTTGTATGGGTTATTGGTTTTGGATGTAATGTGCTATATGATGGTATGTCATGAAATGATTATAAATGAAATGGTAATTGATCGTAAATGAGATTAATATGTCATCATTTTAAAATAATACATGAGAACGGCCCCGTATTATACTACCATGTTGTTGTTCATCTGCATTACATAACTCATGTTTGTCAGACATGGTTTGCATGCAACTGTTGTATCCCTGTAATCAGCCAATTGTCAACCTGTTATAAATCATACCTGTTTATTTTATTTCATATAATAGTCATTTCATATAAGCATAACAACACACATATCATACAACAACCATTTATACACTGCATATATAACTATACGTATGATTATATTTGACTATAGAAAGAGGAAGTGCTGAGGAGCAGTAGCTGACCCACTTGTTGTCATGTCACCATGATCTTTCATTTACCACCTATTCCTGAAACAAAAATCACAGTTGTATGAGTTGGGGCTCAGTGAGTAATCATATATAAGAATTTATCCATTTCGATATTTCTATGATTTAATTCATCATCTATCTGTTTATTTAAGTATAGGACTTGTCTTCGTTTTTTCTATATCTAGATATCGTATTCTTTTCTTTTTTTACTCATATATTCTATAACTTGATTTATATTTGTTTTCCTGTCTGTTCAAGTCATATCGTCTATGGTCGCAATTGTATTTGTACGTTTATGTTTATATTTATGCCATGTAATAATCAAAATGCGTTTCCTGTAATCATAGAATCATATACGATAAGTCTGCATTTTCGTCATGCAACATAATTGTATACAGCAACGTAATCGTATGTTGTATAATCCCCTCTATAGAAATGATCCTACAAAAAGGATCCCCCTCTACAGAATAGACCCCTCTATAATATAAACCCCTCTACGTATGATCGATCATATATCACCAATCCACACCTCACCATATCAACACCATATCAACATTATATCATCACCATATCACCATACCATCACCAGTCATATCATATCATGTAAATCATAAATCGCAACATACAATCCTATGTGAATAATGTAACATACTTGTTTGCATTTTTCGTTTTGTATGTACCTGTTCGTATTTCAATCATATAAACGTATTCATTTTCCAATTTATACCAATTTCATAATTTACCATTTAACCGCAATTCACATATAATCTCGAACAATCAATTAATATCGTATATAAATTTTCATATCAATTATATTTTAAGTGAGTTTGATTACTCACTTACCTACATGATTATTTTCCTGTTTTACCATATTATTCACCATTATTTATAATGCCATGTAATTATTTATTATCTATTAGATAACAAAATTATTTCTATGGATCTGAAGTCATGAATTGTCATGAACTTCCTTATCGTATTTCTTTCTATATAGTTCTTTTAAAATATTTATCATATTTTTTTCTTTTTAACTTTGAAGTACTTTCACCTATAACTATGTTATTTCTATCACAACATATCAATCAACCATATGCACGTGCTTCCAATTTCCATATGCAAGTAAATTTATCTTTTGGTGATTTACGTGTATGTTTCATTCAAACTCAAATCAGAAATCAATCATCAAATAAAGCACTTCAACTATCATCCTTGTAGAATATGTGCAACCCTTGTACATCTCAACAATAATTTCTCACACGCTAGCAATTCTAACAATTCATAGATAATTCATTCTTCTAACTAATCACTCAATCAACATAGTATATCCATTAATTATCTTTTTCTTCAGGCGATCACACATATAAATTTAATTGAGTCTGGATTACTCACCTGTAATTCCATATTTTTTCGTAGCTCCTCTAGGCTTTGATCATGTCCTGTTAACTCAATCAACTTCTTATATAACCATTTACGATATACTCTCTATATATAAATCTTAAAGATATATTATACCCAAAAATGAAATATCATTTTCTTACCGTTCACACCCGTAGTTTTCAGTATCGATTATAGTAATCGATTCCCTGCTCGATTCTACGACTGATTACGTGTCTTTGGCTCGATTCCTAGCTCATTTCCCCTAAATCTCTCTCTCTTTATCTCTCCTATCTTTTCCTCTATTTCTTGCAATCTCTCGCTCTCCCTCCTTTATTTCTCAACTCTGAACCTTTTTCCTGCTTGATTTCTTTTTTATAAGCGAAACTGAGCCTTGTCATACTTCAATTTCTGAAGCATTCCAATTTTCAACAGATCAGCAAAGTACGCGCAGTTGTAAAAAACTACGCATGGTCGTGCCCATCCCTTGTACTTTACTCTCACCCTTTGTACTTTACTCTCACCGTACTTTACTTTTACCCCTTGTACTTTACTTCCCTTCTTATAACTTCATAATTTTATATATATTTACAATCAACTTTATATCAAATCATAATAAATCTCTTATTTTCTTTAATTTATTAATTAATTTATTAATTTCATTATTAATTTTAATTATCTTATTAATTATAGAATTTAAGGATGGGAATGTTATAGTGATGTTAACGTTGGAATGTTTTTATGAAAACTTGTTGAATGAATAAGTATGTTGGTGAGATTGATGATTTGTTGTTGGTTTGATTTGGGGAATTGGTTAAGAGTGAGAGGTGCATGATATATGATTGTTATGGTGTGTTGGATGTGTTAAGTATGCTGTGTGCTGGAAACAGATGGCTAAAACGGGCTGGGAAACCCATTTTCCAAGTTGTTTCACTTTCAGTGAGTTCCAATGGGGTTAGAATAGTTTTTGGAACGGTCTGCATAAATCATTCTTCATACCGTTTCACTTCCAATGGTTCCAGCAAGTTTGGAATGGTTTTCAGAACGGTTTGCTCTAATCAGTTTTCAAATCGTTTTGCCCCTAAAAGTCAGAACAGAGGGTCAAAACAGGCTGACAAATGGGCTACACAAATCGTTCCTTAAACTATTTTCGTTCAACAAACAGTGAGGAAGTTTAAGAAATTGAAAGGAAGAGACAGTAACCAATCAATGACATAAGGTAATGGAAATAGAGATGAATTAGGAGAGAAAGAACTCCACCCATGACTAATATACCTAAAACACGTAATCAACGAGTACTTATACATTAACTACCTTGGTAAGTGTTGTAGATGTACTTACTGGTATTTAGTTACTCACTATGCGTGTGTGTTTGTGTTGAATGTGCAGAGAGGCAGTAGCTTGCGGTGGGATTATTCTTTTGGTGGTGCTAGCAGTGTGATACAAACTTTAGTATAGAAATTGATTTACATACAATTATTTGTAAATCGATTCCATAGCTTCTACATTAATTTTTTATAGCATGCTTTGTATAAGACCGAACAATGGTCAAGCTTTTAAAATGATGCATATATCTATCTTTATCTTCTCTCTCCTATATCTATCTTTATCTTCTCTCTCTTTCTTACTTAATTATTTTTTTTTAAAATGGTTGTCAAATTCAATATTTTATTTGAAAATGAGCTTTGTAATTTGGGCATCACATACAATGTGGAACATTGTATTTGGAGAGCAATCATTACTTGCACTATCAAATATATGTCCTTAGACAAAAAATCACTATGTCTTTTATTGTGATTTTTAGTATACTTTGACAAATACTTAACGTGACAGTAAAAGGTTGACAAGTATGTGTTTGGTTGGGTGAGCTATGGATTACAAGTAGAAGCATGAGTGAAGTGAAGAAATTGACCTTCTCATGAAAATGAGAGAAGATATCATTGGTCACTTGATAGGCAAGATTGGGAAGAGAGTGATTTAGCACTAAATAAGGATGTTTGAGACATACCTTATGCAAATCATGATATCAGAGGTCAAGGAAAGAATTTGAATTATAGTACGGTTGTTGACACTACTCGTCAGCAATTTAATCTTGGATGATCATAGTGTCTTACTAGAGACCGCCTATGATTTATGAATTATTAAATTCATTACTATTATTAAATAGTTCTACAGATTGCACGCAAATAGTGAAAAATTGATAAGGGTAATTTTAAAATTTTACATTAGGTCAAAATTCGGCTATCGGGTCGGATCGAACACGGGCCAATTGTGGTAATTGGGCCTAAAATAGTTGAAAGCATAGATTTGGTAATTCTCACATGCTTTTAAGACAAAGATTATGCATGTGGATATGATGTCTTAAATTAAGGCATAAGATAGAGAAAAGTGGAGAAATAAAAGGAGGCTTTATCTTATCTTGGATAAGATAAAAAGGAGAGATAAAAGGAGAATAAAATCTCCTTATTTCTCTCAAAAAAATGGTAAATTAATGGAGAGATAAGTGGAAGATTTTCTTTTTAACAAATGTTAATCCTAATTGACTTAGGATTCTTGACTATACACAATCGGCCAAGAAAGGATAGAAGGTAAAAATCCAATCTTTACGAACTATTTTTGATCTTTAGGCAATATATGTTGTTAATCTCGGTTTTGGTGTGATTATTGGTTGTATTTCTTGTTTTTTCTTGATTTTTCCGCTGTCCTAATTGTTTAGAAGCCTAGAAGTCCCAAAAGTTACTTTCTCGTGGTAGAAATTTCCCGCTCTAAACAAGGTGCCTACTTGTCTAAGAGGAAATATATCCTTGACTTGTTGGCAGAGGTTCTAAACCTATTGATCTGCCTTTGCCCGCTGGATCAGTTCTTAACTAATTCCACAGATGGGAAACCTTTATCTGAACCATATAACTTTCAAAGATTACTTAGTAAACTACTTTATTTGAATTTTATGAGGCTTGACATTTGTTATGCAATGAATACACTTAATTAGTTTGTGGGTGCACCTAAATCTGCTAATTAGACAGGGTTTTACATGTATTGCGGTATTTGAAAGGCACATTACATCATGGTTTGTTTTATGCTACCGCTTATGTTTCTACCATGGTAGTATATTCAAATGTTGACTTGGCCAAATGTCCATATTCTCTTAAGTTTGTTTATGGTTATTGTGTTTTCTTGGGATCTAACTTAATTTCTTAGAAATGCAAGAAACAAGCCACCATTTCACGGTCATCTGCGGAAGCGAATACTGTATCATGGCTTCAGTTGTTTATAAGACACTTTGGTTGTCTTACTTGCTTGAGGATTTTTAGATTCCTACAACTCTACCAGTTTTACTTTGGTGTGATAGTTAAACAACCATTCATATTTTCAGTAACATGGTGTTTCATGATCTCACCAAATACATTGAAATTGATTGTCATCTTGTTAGACACCATACTAATACTAGTTTTATTAAGTTTGACTACTGTCCTTCCCAGTTGAACCTAACAAACATGTTTGCTAAATGTTTACCAGGTTTTACTTTTCTTGACATTCTTTACAAGTTGAACCTATTACTTAGTTCAACTTGAGGAGGGAATGTTGGTATATTGTATTGTACTGTAATTGATTGATTGTATTCATATAGTACACGCGTTAGATAATGAATGAGTGTGGTTTATATGCAATCGTATATACACATGGTATATGTTGGACGTTATAGATGAAATAAAACTAACTCTAGTGATGCCTTTTCATTAAGTGCATTTTCTACTCCTATCTTTTACCTTGCTTTGCTTCTTATCTATCATTTTAGAAATTATTTGACCGAACAATTTTATTAATTAGTAATTTTTTGACAGAATAATTCAGTAGATTGACTTTTTCACAACTAAAAAATGTCATAACGTTGCATAAAGAAACGAAAAAGATGTAATGAGAGGCCAGTCAACGATCACAGCAAGCTCAAATACCAATTTTTTTACGTGTTAGTTTAAGAAACTTGATCATATTATGAGTTATAAACAAATCGGGCAATAACTATTTCAATTACTAGAAATAATAAATTCATGATTCACTATTTCTTTTGTTTCACAAAAGAGTTAAGACATGACCAGCACTTGAACTCAGTCGATGCAGCAAGATGTCATATATTAAATTATAAAATACTTTTTTTGCAAATTATTTTAGGCTGTTGTTATGCATGATAAAGAAAAATAAAGAAAAAATTATATAAAAAGAGAAAATATATAGCATAAAAAATCAAATTAATGAAAATACTTTTCTTGTATTTAGAGAAATTGAGACAGAATATTTATGTGTTCGACATCATGAAATAATTCAACTTAAATATCACTCTAGAATTGAATTTTGTAGATAAATTATTACTATATTAACTTAATTCTATAGATTTATTAATATTCTAAATCAGGGTCATGTGCTATTGATATACGATACTAAATGTCACAATTCTAACGATCAATTCAACTTTAATATATAATAAATAGATACGAGAGTTGAGAACACATGCACCCAACCATCTCACGCAAGAGCCACTAGCTACAACAAACTCTTTTTTTCCTTCATATCGACAAAGACAACTTTTTTGGGTTACAATTACTGAAAATGATTGTACTTTATCATAAATCATCAATTATAGTATTAAAATTATAGTATTAAAAATGAGATTTTATCCATATATTATTAACCAAAGACCTTCAATTGAGTTATAATACAAACATTAAATATTGAATTAAACCAAAATAAATTAGATCTAATATTATGTTTTAAACAAAATGTTGGGTAATGTTGTTAACGTTTGCACTTCTTTTAAATCTATATCTTATGTATATGTGATGTGTATTAAAATGAAAAGAAACGTAACACTAGATAAATGTTTTTTTCAGATAAAAATATTTTGTTTTCAGGTGCTTAAACGCTATAGCTTCTTGTTAGAAATGTATTCCTAACGTTTTTTTAAATATGATATTGCACATCTTATCTTGATACTATGAGATTATATGCAAGAGATTTTTTGTCACCATTTGAGTTGTTGTTTTTTAAATTGCATATTCTTATTGAAAAAGAAATAAGGAAAGAAAACATTCATTAACTTTTTTTATGTGGAACTTCCATAATTACATTAACATGAATCGAATTTAGTCTCCCAAGTTCATGTGAACACTTTAACTCTTCGAAACATTTGGTGAAATTCATAAAGAGCAAAAGTAGTGTCTAAACTTGGCAGTGGCAGACTGAGGCAAACAAATACAAATAATCATTCGGCCACTTGGATCAGAATCCCTTTCTGGCAAGAACACACAAACTTGTGGTGTTGGAGTCAGATCAATTGGACCTGCATAAAGTGGCATTCCCCAACCAAAATTTGCAGACTCGTAAATTGGAAATCTAGTCCATTGTGTTATCGTCAACTTGCCTGCAAATTCAAGTCTCCTTGGCCTGTCTACCTGCACATAATCAACCGTCGATCTCAAATAATCTTCCGAGACACTTATTCGAGACTCGCGAACCAAGCGCGTTGTATCGGCTAGTTTTCCATTCGTAAGCTCATGCACTGAGCTTAAAGAACATGCTACACATACCGCATTGCCATAGAAACCATCTTTCAATGGAGGGTTCATGAGTTTTTGTCGAGCATTGACTGAAAATGTGAGTCTGAGTTTGTAATCAAGAGGCTTAACATCAAGTGCTTTAACCCATGATCGCCAAACAAGAGCTGCCATGACATCAAATGTAGAGCAAGCAAAGTTTTCATCAGTTTGAGCTAAACTCTTGAGTTTAGCTTGAAACTCTTGGCCAATTCTGTAACATTTCTGAACTGGTTTCTCTTGCCAGAGATTGATGGTTAAATTGGAACCATCTTCACCTTTCATGAACTCAATGTGAGGGTATTTTACTGTAGGTGGTTCACGAGGTTTGAACATTTCTCTGTCCCAACAAGGAACAGGATTTATGACTAATGTGCCTAGTTTTGCCGTTGAAGCCCAAGCAGCAAGAAATTGCATTGCACCGAGACCATCACATATGCAATGGCATAGCCTCAAGCCTAAACTGAAGCCACCGCAGCTGAAAACCGTTACTTGAGCTATAAGCAATGGCATGTCAAGAATTTTGTAGGGTTCTTCATCAGGGAATTTGTAAATCAACGGTGACCATGCAGGGTTCGGCACCGTAAGATCACCTAAGTCAGATAAACACATCTCTGAATATGCCTCAACCATGAATGCACCTTGTTGTGGCCCAAAAAACACCTCTAATTTACCATTCTTCGTTTCTCTTAACCTTCCTGACAAAGGGTAATAAGGTACTAGAACTGAAGCCAAGGCATTGGTTAATGTTTCCAAGACAGGTTTCTCACAGGAAATTAAGTAATCAGACTTGTAAAAGTATATTGTTGGAGTGAAAACACGAGCTCCAATCATGTCATCAAGATTTGAGAGGTAAAGGCTGTCACCTGATTTAGGTGGAATTGGTCCTGCAGGCACAACCATGACTGAATTTCGGATTTTTACAGGAATGTGGAGGTGGGAGAAATGGAGCTCTTGAACCCATGAAGCCATGGAGCAGTTTTAGCTAGAAACGATATTGCTAGTAGCTACATTTGTAGAGGGAGGAGAAATTTTCTTGGGCATGGAAAGAAGATTTAGCTATACTTACGATTACTTTTGGTCTGGTTTTGTTGGATTGTAGTTGAAAACGATGTTATTCATGTTAATTTTCTCAACTCTTCAAGGGAGCAATGAAAATAATGCAAAAATGAGCAGCATAATGTGAAGGCATAAATGGATGCACAAAAGTTGCATGAATGAGAAGTTGTTAAAAATTAGAAGTGACATCTTCCTTGTGTATAGCAACAATATTCTTAGAGAACAAAAACCTTCGATATATAATTAAGTGACGTTTACATAACTGATATTGGCAGTCAAAAGCCTAGATTTTCAAACGGAATGATTAACCAATATTCTGCTGATCTGCTCACCATGAACTTGTTTTTTTTCTTTTTTTCTTTTTTGGAAAATTAGGAGAATACCAAGTTTTGAGTCTGCAATTGCAAAAATACCCAGTATGTTTGTTCATTTTTTGTTTATGTCCGTTCAAGGTTGGTCAATTATAAGAATGCCCGATTCTGAGTTCGCAATTGCAAAAATGCCCGGTCTTGCTTATACATATATGTTTATATTCATTCTTGTTTATTATTATTCATATTACGAGTAAAAAAGTTTTTTTATTTTTGCATTTTATAAAGCATGAAATCGGGAAATCTAAAATTTGTATCTTCATACATATATTTAGTGTTTATAGTTGTTCATTATTGTTCATCTAAAACAAGAAAATTGGGAAAGCTCGTCCTATTCTTATAATTTCAAACCTTCCATCACGCTAATACTGTAGCGGTCGCACCACCGCACCGACTACCGCTCCGGCAAGAAAAAAATGGCAGCAATCAACTCATCACGAAAAAAACAAAACAAAACCCCAAAAAAGAAATCTGAGAATTGTATCTTCATGTATATATTTATTGTTTCTGGTTGTTCATTATTGTTCAGTGCCACCGCCTCAACCGGAGTTTCACCAATCGAGACCCATACCAGTCGACTCGCCACAAGAAACCCTTCAGAGCGCCACCGGAACGACATCCTCCGGCCTCGCTTAAGTCTATTTTCTCCCTTCACCGTCGATCGTCCTCCTCCCTCTCTTTTCCTGTATCTCCGCCGTCGACCACCATTAAAATATGTAAAGTTGTTAATGAAGATGAAAAGTTGTAGAAGATTTTTAAAAATACTGTAGCTATTTTCAGACAATAAATGAAAAGGAGGGTTGTGGGAAGTCGTGAGAGAAATTAAAAAGTGAAATCTTGTGGGCATTGAGTTGGGGATTGGTAGGGTTGAGGATAGAGGAATAAAGAGAGGTGTTTGGTGGCTGAGCATTTTTCAAATTGGAAAACTTGTTTCCTACATACATGAAAAAATCCTAATCTAAGGTGGACTTTTTAAAATTAAAAACTTGTAATAATTATATAAAAGAGCATCTTTTTAAACTCTATCTAATAAAATGACATGTTGAATTTGAGCTCATCTATAATAGCATTTTTTTAAGTTTACTTTTCTGAAATGACATTTCCAATAAAATATTTTGTAAAAATGACATTTTATTTTAATTTACAATTATAGCATCTTTTTTAATTCTAAAAATATTTTTTAAACTAATTAATCTAATAATTTTTGTCAGTTATGGTTTGAATTAACTAATAAGGGCTTAAATTTAGGGATTTACATTTTTAACTGAAACCCAACAAATTCGATCCTCAGCTCAAATTTTAAAGACTCGTTGTAGCTCACAGAACACAACCATCAGATCTTTTGATATAATCTGTCGTCGTTTTATCAAACCCTAATCAGTTTTGGCCATTCTCTCCACCGTAGTAGCCGTCTCCGCCCAAGAGCTAGTAGGGTGTGATGTGTTTAGGATATTGAGAGCGAGAGGTATGGTTTTAATGATTTATTATTAGTAGTTATGGTTTACTAGTGTTTGATTCTCGTGGTGCACAGACAGTTGTGGATTTTACCATTATTAGTATGAATAAAATTCTCTCATTTTTAATAAAAAAAGACTCAAATAACAAATAAATTATAGCTATGCATAGAGAAACTTTTGAGATTGTTTATCTGCTCTGTAT
>CANYCX010381612.1:0-15556 GCA_948193385.1 Breynia disticha f. nivosa | reverse complement strand
GGTTGAGCTCCAGTTTTTCTGTTTTATGTATTTCAAGTTTATTTAAGACTTGTACATATTTTAAAATATGTAATATTTAGTTTGGATTTGTTTTCAAAATTATAAAATGCTTCCGCTGTAAAATATTTTAAGTTGTAACTGTTTGGGCCTGAGTTTGTTTTGGAAATAATTTTTGTTTATTTTCTCTCTCCTGCTGATTTAATACTCATATTTACTCTGATTTATAAATAAATTATGAATATTATTAATTTTAAAGAAAATGAGAAATTAAAATTTGAGTGTCACAGAACTAGTTAATTAGAGCTCTGTGTGGCAATTATAAATGACTCATGGGAGTGTATACAATAGTATACAGAGAGGGAGTGGTTATGGTTCTGGGTGAACGCTTGGGAGTGTATACAATAGTATACAAAATATGGGTAGTATATAAAACATACTACACCTGGCACAAGTGAAAATGATCAAAGCAACGTAAGCGTGTACGAGCGTGCCAAATTGGGCACTTGGTGTGCAAAACTGATAGCACTTTATGTGTAATATCATACTGATAGCACTTTATGTGCAAAATAAGATTAATAGCACTTTATGTGCTAAGGTATATATATGGATCCATAAAAGGTTATAACCTATACTCCCGGCTGACGAGGCATGTTTGCAAACATCTAAACAAAGGTGCCAAGTACGAGCTTAAATGAAAAGAATAGAGTCAAATTATGCATAGTGCATTGTAGAGCATCTTGGAGCATTCATTCATAATCATGAGGATGTGTGGCATTTTAGATCATTCACTCAAGATCATGGAATTATATACAAATGAATATAATTGAGATAAAACTGGATATGTGTGTGTATGGTGAAATAAATGCCATATTTGAGAGTTGGGTATTGTTATGGGATGTGGTATTGATTAGTTGAGAATTATGATTATTAAATGGTAACATGTTATTCATGTTCTTAAGAGAAATTGCTATGAGATATGAAAATGATGATGTGATGAATATGAGATTAAATTAGTATACCTATGGCCGGAATGATCACATGTGTCGATATGAATGAATGTG
Organism: Breynia disticha f. nivosa; assembly: GCA_948193385.1. NCBI lineage: Eukaryota > Viridiplantae > Streptophyta > Magnoliopsida > Malpighiales > Phyllanthaceae > Breynia > Breynia disticha. The sequence goes on along the minus strand of CANYCX010381612.1, from coordinate 14,495 downwards.
GACTGATGTGTGAACTAAATTTTGATTAATGTATGTATGAATGTTGTGGTTAATCATTTGAGGTTAAATACGTTATATGTCTTTGATGGGGAATATGTTTGAATATTTGTATGAATAATGAGATGGATGTATGAAAACATAATCTTGAATGGTTAAGAAAATGGTTGTCCTGGTTAAATTATGTTTATGGTATGTACGTTTGATGTGATTGATCATTTGAGTTTGAAATAATCAATTTGAAAGGAATTATGATTATATATGTTTATATGGCTTGGTTTGGTATGTGTGTGGATCATACTATGAATGATTGAGTAAAAGTGAATGTGATAGAAAATGTTAGAAAGTGATACATGAGTTGTGAATGAATTGAAATGTGAATTATGTTAAGTTTTGCCAAGAAAATAGGTAGAAACGCGGTGTGGCCCCAAAGAACGCGGTTTGGAGGCGAGTCCGCGTAGTCCTGTCCGAGCCCGCGTTCCTACCTGTCGAGCACACTTAAAGTACGCGGGGTGAGAACGAAGCCGCGTAGTTTTTATTTACCGCGCGTATTTTGTTTTGATTCCGCGTTCTTACCTGTTTTCGGTGTGAATTTGTCTTCATCACTACGCGGTGTGGGGGCGAGTCCGCGTACTTATGTACCACCACGCGTAGTGATGATTGACTCCACGTTCTCACTTGTGCTCAGCTTAAAATGTGGCAAATGTTGTTCTTAGGTATGAGAATAAGAGTTATTTTATGAAGTTTAAGTTTTTAACCTTATTTTATACCATGAACACATTTACAATTTGAATTAAAATGTTATTGGCATTATTTGATTTTGAATGAAGTTGACCATGTATGGTTTTGTTACTTACTGAGTTTATAACTCACGCAATTATTGCCTGCAACGCTCGGCAGGAATTTAAGAAGTTACATTTTGGACAAAAAGGTGCACATTGCTCAGAAGATTCTGAAGTTTCGAAGAGAAGAACGAGGTGTGCTGTGTACTTGTTTGGATTAGGATTTTGCGACTTTGTACACGACTATATTTGCATGCATGGGCATGAGTTGTATTTTGGGCAGGTTATTATAGAAATAGGAAATCTCTATTTCTTATTTCTTTTATAATCTATGTCAGTTTGTAAAATTATTTTAAACAAATCATGCCTTGTAAGCTTTGTACATGTTGTTAATTGTGAAAGAAGAATTTGTTTTTATATGTCCTTCAACTTTGTTTCTATATTGTTAATTCTAAATTATTAAAAATCAAATACTTGATTTCCGAGTTCAAATATCACTTGCAGGAGGGAAGTTTATACGTGAGTGATGTTTGGATTCGGGGGTCACAATTGTTGACACCAATCATTAGCTATTTGACTTTGGGTTATCATAGTGTTTTACTAAAGATCACTTATGATTTATGAATTAATTAATTTATTATTATTAAATAGTCATATAGAATCATACACAAAATAAAAATATAAAATAGTAAAATTAAAATTTTATAGTGATAATTACATTATTCACGAAACTATACTTTTATATTGTACTAATTTGAAGTTTTTTTTATTTTACCATCTAGACATCTTTTTTTTGACATTTTTATTTTTTTTCATTAATTACGTTAACTTCCAGTCCAACCCAGTTTGTGAAAAAGTCACAACCCACTTCCTTTAAAGGTTGTTTAACGCAACCAACCATTCTAGATCCTTATCAAATAAGGGTGTGTTTGTTAAAACAACCCAGATATGATTGGGATGGGATACTTTACCGGCCAAGATAGGAAAGATAGAGATAAGTCTGGAATGAATTCCAATTTATTTTCAAACGGTTTGTTAAAATTGATAGATATAAGAAATAATTTTTTTAAACTAACATAATATAGAAAAAAAATCATATTTACTTTATTACCCTGACTATCTTAACTTATCTAAACAAGCTATTAAGGCTAATGGAAAAAAGTTTTTACTAACCTATATTACCCAACATCAACAAGGTCCTCAACTTTTCCAGCAGAGAAGACCAAAGTTTTCTTAGACATTAGTTTCAATTGATATTGCAGATTAGGTAATCAATGGGACTATAAACAGATGAAGGTAATAGCATTATTGGTGTAGGAAAAAAAGATGATGGTTGTGAAAATGATGGAGGTGGTAAAGGTGGACTAACCAATGATGCATTAATGGTGAAAGTGTAGGGGATGATGGTAGAATTGAAAAAAAGAGGTGGAGGAGGTAAAGTTGGTGTTGGAGAAGGTGTGAAGTATATGTTGGTGATGGCGAAAATACCACACGTTGAGAAGATGGGTTTTTTGGGTGGAGTTATGAATTCGGGAAGAACTGTTTTACTTTTACCAAATATGAAGGTTATGCAAGTAGGATAATTTTATCTCTTTCTTATTGGGAAGGTTATCTTGTCTTTTAGTGGGGATACACATCCTTGGGTAATTCAAGATAACTCAATGACCTGATTATTTTATCTGATAGTTGACTTTTTTTAACAAACAACTTGTAACAATGTAAAAATTGGGAAATTTTTCATCCATCCCATCCCAAGCTTATCAACCTTTAACAAACACACCCTAAATAAATATGTGTATCTTTCAAAATTATTTCTTTCATCTCTCTTTCAGTTTATATTTTTTCTCTCTTCTTTCAAACTAATTCTTTTCATCTCTCTTTCTACTTCTAAATCTTTCACGTTTGATATATCCCTTTTGTGTCAGATTTTCTATTGTTTATACTCTTTTGCTCTTTTTCTCTTTTGTTTCTGTTCGATAAGATTTTAGTTGCTTTGATTTTTCTATTTATTTGCACTAACATAAAATATTTTCTTTTCCTTTTTAGGTTTTTAAAGTAAAATAAAAAAATCTAAACTTGTTTGTGTTGAAAAAGAAGCTGTAAGTATTTATCATTTTTATATTTTTTTTATTTTTTAATTATTTTCTTTTATTGGTTTAAGGTTTTAGATTTGCTAATGTGGAAGCATAATATTTCTATTATATTTTTAATTTTTTTTATAATGTAGACTTTGTTAATTTTTCATTATGTTTTTTACAAAAATTGGTGTTTTTGTTAATATAAACATTATATTAACTACATAAGTTTTTATAACTTTTTAATAATAGATTTTTGTTTTGTTTTATATTTCATCATTATATAAACCTAATATATATTGTATATGGGTATTAGTTTTTTATTGAAGAAGTAATTATTGCATTTATGAAATTTTTATTTACTTTTTTTTGTCAATGTTGATATTATGGTCTTTGAATGTTTATTATTATGTAAACCACATATATGTATAAATTTATTTTAAATTTTTGTCAATGTTTATTATTACTTTTTTTTAAATTATGTAAACCACATAATTGTGATTTTTGTATTTTTTGTTTATTATTTGGTTTTTAAATTTTTTTCTCATTGCATATTTTTGTTTTTATTAAAATTTATTTATGTTTTTGAAATTTTATTTTTTAACTTCCTGTAGATTTTTTCTAATTGTTAGCTTATTATAAATTAGATATAAAATTTATATTTAAGAGTTATATATTGTGTTTTTTTATTGATTTTTATGTTTTAAATGTAAATTGTATGTAAACATATATTTTTCAATAATTAAAACTATATTTTTGAAATATTTTATAATTGGTCATATAATATATACTGCATTTGTTGTTTTATTGAAATATATGTTATATATTATATTGTTGGTTGAACACATACTTAATTGTCTTAAGGCATTAGTATAAACTGAATATAAACTTAATATAAACATTTTAATGTTTAATTGAATGCATATTTGATTGTTTTAATGGGTTCAATTTGTTTATTTGATATAATTTGAAGCAATATTCAATGTGTCATTATAATCTCGGGTTAATTTTTGTACATTGATAGTTATTATGATTTGCATTGTTTTTGTTGTGACAGAGGAAAAGTATAAAGTTGTTGTCAATGTAATGTTAATGCCATATGTATTACTATATGATTTGCAAATAAAAAACTATTGTGTTAAAAGTTTCAATGTCTAATAAGCTTGCACTTAATTAAAAAACATAAACAAGGTATAGATGATGTACGGTGTGTAAATTGAAAGTTATTTTTGCAATTTCTTTTGTTTTTTTTTTTCTGAAACTTACAAATAAAAAGGTATATGAAGATAGATATGTAATTGGCCCAATTTTATATGGGTATTTTTTGTCATTGGGCCAGAAGGGTATTTGGGCCAATTTTAGTAATAAGGTCAATTTGCATAATTATGATTTTTTAAATACCATTTTCCCATATTTATACCTTAGGAAACAAATGCTAATAATGTCATCTCTAATGATTTTCTTCCTTATATTACCATATTATATATCGATCAAATCTAGCAAGATTCTATATAAAATCATTCCAATTCAAAACACAATTGAAATTCAAAAAAAAAAAAACTCTGGCAAAACCTCCATTCTCAAATCAAATTATTCCAGAAACAACAACATTCATCACCAAAATTTTATTTAATTTTTTCATAATATTTTTTATATTTTTTTTATAAATTGTCACATTCCTCTTTTTCTATTTTTCTTAAAAGTTATCACATTGTAGTCAACTTTTTCTAAACTTAACATGTCAATAATATATTGCCACCTTTTTTATTTCATAATATTTTTCACAAACTACATGCATAATACAAAAATCAATTATCTGCATCTTCATTTATATAACTCTGTTTATATTTTTTCAATGAACTGTCGCATTATAGTCAATTTTTTGTCACCTTTTGTTAAGTTGTCACCTTTGTCAAATGAAGATGCCCTCACCCACCACTTTTTGTTCTTTTTCAAAAACTTATTTTTGCCAATTGTTAGAAGCATAATTATCAGGGAAACAAACAAAGTATTCAACTTTTATAATCTTTTTTGAATTCAATTTGAACATCTTACATATTCTACAAGAATGCAGTCACTGCATTTTGTAATCAATCTTGTTCTATTATTCAAGAAAATTCATGGAAAAAATTCTCAGACCCCTCCAGGGAGGAAGAACAAATAATTAATAAGTGTAGCAAAATCAGTGTCGTGGAAACATACTCATTGTCTTTCAGAGAAGCGTTGTCTTGCAGAACGTAGTGTTGAAAATGGCCGCTTTCGATTTTTCTTCTCTGTTTTTAGTGTCGGCTGCAGATCAAGAAGAAGACATTCGAGCTGCTTCTGTTAGCTAGCCATGAGATGATGAACCAACTATGAATATGGTAAACACTATTTAACATCTGAGTCTCTTCATAATTCTGCTAAGCCTGCCGATCACGAGTCTTGGTTGAGTGTAGGATCCATCAAGATATATGGCGTGATGCTCCAAGCCTTTCCAATGAGAAATCAGTTGAAATGACGGCGTCGAAAGTAGATGCCAATAATTTTCAGAATTATTGCTTTTGGTGTTGCAGATACGATGTGAGTGAGACTTGTACTATTAGGCCTCCAAAATAGCATATGATTGGCGGCTACAGATGGTGATAGTGCTAGAGGAGAGGAAGGGAGGCAGAAATAGATGTGTTGTTGGAGTTGAGATGGCAATTATTAAGAGGAGATTGGTGGGAGAGATGAGAATGAAAAAAGTAAGATATTTGTAAATTATGTGGATTGAGATAAAAAGAAGGCACATAAAGAGAGAATTATATAGATTGGTATTTTAGTCTTTAAAATTAATAATCCTGACATTTTAGGTATATGTTTCTTTTGGTGGTACATAAGAAAAGTAGATATTTTTAAGGTGGCATCCCGTGACCTTTGTTCTTGTAATTGAACACAAAATGGGTAAAACTCACAATTAGGAACTCTATTCTAATTTTAATTGGATTAATTACATAGTACACTATATTTACCTTTTTATTTGCAGAACTATAAGTATTTTAAAATTTTTTGCGGAATAGTAGCTTTAACTTTTTAATTGCTCTTTGTATGGAACTGACTTTTGTAGATATAAACTTAATATAAACTTTATATAAATTTTATATATAAATTTAAAATTTTTTTGTATAAATTTATATCTATTTTCATAGATTTAAATTTAATATAAACTTCTAACTTAATATATATATTATAAAATTGTTATATTTTTTATTTTTTTTAAAGATTAACTTTATATAATTTTTTTATTGTTTAAGCTAAATATTAACTTGATATAAACTGTATATAAACTTTATCCACTCAGAACTAAGGTATATATACAATTTAATAAGTAAGAATGCAGAAAAATTTCACTGATTACTAGTTTATAAATAAAAAGTAAAAAGAGGGTATATATGCAATTAACCCTTTTTAATTTTTATAAATAAAAATTAAAAAGAGGGTATATATGCAATTAACCCTTTTTAATTTAGGTTTAAGACACATATTATCTAGATGAATTTTCTTGTCTTAAAATCTATTTAAAAGAGAGAAAAAGAATGAGATAATTATCTTAATTTTAATTTCTTAAAGGAGATAAAGGAAAGATAAAATCAAGAATTTGAATCCAAAACACACATCACTTGGCCGTGTGTAACGTCCCCGAATTTGCATCCCATTTAATTACTAAAATATATCAAGATGTTGGAATAATAAAAGAATAAATAATCAAAGCAAGAAAATCGAGAAAAGAAGCTAAATACGATATTTGATGCTAAAAAACATAGAGGTGGTAGTCTATGTGGCAACCTCTAAATTGTTCACAATAACATGCACACAAACATAGGTGAGTATTAAACTCAATAAACATATGCCTCCCATAACACTTATATAAACATATAAAGTCTAAGACACTCGTTCGTTGATTATCACACACCATTATTTTTTTATACACTTTCCATTGTTCTTATGAATTATATTAGTGAGAACCTCATTCTAACATATCCTATTATCATTATGATTCATCAAATTAAATTGTGAATTTTACAAATACTTGGACTGAGATGGTAACGTACTTTATTTGAAAATAACGTACAGTATCGACTCACTCTATATTATCTTGAGGTGCGTTACACAAGTTCACAGCACACATTATCGTAAAGAAGGTAACATACATTGATTGTAACGATAACATACTTTATTGAGAAACCTAAGTTAACGTACGTTAATCAAAGGGATAACATATGTTATCCTAAGAACTTATTCACAACAACCACACATAAATTAACACATGTTAGAGTGTTTCTGCTAGGCTGAATAATGTACTTTAATAAACGTTATTGAGAATATACTGTTCATTTTTACAACACAAGTTTTTCACACTTAACACCTTACCCCATACAGTTCACACTTCAATCAAATACCAAACACATATTTCTTAACACGCATGCACATTTCATTCAACACAACAATTACTCACAACACATGAAATAAATCAAACAATGCCACATGTAATATGCCAATGTTATCCTCTATTTTTCTTTCTATTTTTACTCTCATTAATTTGGTTGATCAATCAAGTATCGTGTTAGACTCAATTATGTGGCCTTTGGACTTATGGCTTATTTGATTTAATATTATGTGCTGATTCCTATTGATTCAATTAAAGTATTATTTAGTGGTACTTTTATTATGTTGATGAACCATTATGTAAGCCCATAACGAGAAATTAGTCCTCTCTACTATAAAAGTATTTAGTTAAGTCTCCATCACAGAAAACTGAACGTAAGAACTAAAGGCAAGAAGAGAGAAACTGAATTTAGCTCCACTCTCGTTTGTGGTCAGTAATCTGTTATAGTCATGGAGACAGGTACGCTTCCGCTTATGATTTATTACTGTGAAGATTATACTTGTATTAGATCTGTGGGCATTAATGTTTATGATTAATCTCAAGTTTACATATCGTTGTTCACAGAAAGCTCAAAGTCTAACATGACATTCTCATCTCAATGTTCACGGAACACTCAAGGTCTAACGATTAAGATTTTATTAAATTTACCGAACAATCAAAGTCTGACTTTTATTCATTCATTGCATATACTTATCGAAAACTCAAGATCTATCACGCAGAAATAAATTATGAAATCACAAATAGTTTACCCATGAAACATGACAGCTATTAATTGCAAGCATAGAAATTGGGTGAGAATCTACTTGGGAGTGATCAAACCTCACCAAAACCAGAAAATTATTGGATTGGTTTAAGAAGGCACGTGAATGACCAAACTACAGTTGTAGGCATAGATAATAGAAGAAGCGGTTTAAGTCAATATGTGTGTGTGTTTTTGTCGGGAATTGAGTAAATCGTAAGCGTAGTTCTCGTTTGAGTTTAGATACATTGTACCCACAGACACCCCATTGCTCTCTTAACCCAAAACCAACTGCCCTATGCAACTTCCTCGCATTTCATTACCATATTAATATAACATTCATGTTTTCTTCTTTTAGCTAAAGCATATTCTCCATATTCGACCTTTAAAACCAGGACGAAAATAGTAGGAGGCAAGGGGTCTCTCGTCCCTTGTCGTGTATGTATCTATTTAGATATGCATATATGCATGCATTTATATTTTTATATTTAGTATTAGTACGATTCTCCGGTTCAGTACAACGGTTTTAGGTTCGGATATTGCTTAAGAACCATAATTGTATGTATATTCGGATCGAGAAAAGTCAAAAAACAACAATTCTTTTTTGTTCTTTTTTTCAAATCGAATATTTAGTTTAGTTAAAAAATCTTCAAAACTCATGCTAACTAGTTTTCACATACTTTCTCATATTGCTAAGTGTGTTGTAAAAGTTTAAAACATCTTGAAATGAATCCACATTCTTTTTTTTTTTCGTATTAAGACAATAGGGTCGTTCAAAATAACATCGAAACGGTTGAGAATTCTTAGGCATCTTCTTGTTTAAAAAATAAGAAGCAACATGTGAATCATATCTTGGTATAGTTAACATATGGATTTAGTGAGACAAGATGAGCGAGGCAACTTTGAAAGGGTTTTGACGCCTAATGATTCATTCAATGAACAGAGACAACATTGAAAAAAGGAAAGAGAATATAAAAATGATGATGATATAATCTATGATGATTTTGATACATTCCTCCACACAGAAAATCGTAATATTACATGATGATGAGTATCATATTTTCCATGATTTAGGGTTCCATGCCATTCTTGGATTTTGATAACCATCTTTCTAGCTCATTTTTTTAATCAGTAGGTTTCTGATCTTTTGTCTTTACAAGCTAGCTATACCTTATCGTATCTTCTTTGTTTTTTATGTTCTAGAATCTGTAGTGATGCTATGACATGGAGTTTGAATAAGAGAGTACAACAAGTGAACTTATACCATGTTTCTCTTAATTTTTCAACTAAGACTTTATTTGTTTGATGGAATTTCTTATTTTTTGAAAAAAATATTTTTTAATTTTTTAATATTTAATATTAATAAAAAATAAGTTAATAAAATTATAATTTATAAATCAATAAAAAAAAATAATTATTCTAAGCCTATTTTAAAGAAAATATTTTTTATTCAAAAAAATAAAATTATATTTTTATTATATTTTTAAATATTTGGGCGTAAAATATTAAAAAATATGATTTGAAAAAAAAATTAAAAACTTAATTTTCATAAAAAAAATTTCTAAAGAAATAATTTTCCGTAGTAAAGGAGCATAAATGATTTGAAAATTTACAAACAGAGAGACACAACAGTGTGAAGAATAGTATTAAATCATTATAAGCATGTGATAATGTGAAGGGGCGGCTAAAGTTAATGCAATATTAGTGAGTTAGGTTGTTAATTTGACTAATAAGAGAATAATTTTTACAAAGTTACATGTATGGAAAGTGAAGTCACATTTCAGATAATTATCTAACCTATTATGTTTTGACTTTAAAATATTAGTGTATATTTATTTATTTTTATTTATGATAAATTCTAGTTGACAATTATATAAATGTCAGATTTTAACTTTTAAAATATAAAAATATTATTTTTTGTTCTCTCAATATATAAATAATAATGAACAATGATGAACACTAAACATATGCATAAATATACCCTACATTTTTACAATTGTAAACTCAAAATCAGATATTTTCATATTTTCAAAACTTGAACTGACAAAAACAAAAATAAATAAACATATCATTTTAAATATAAAATTATTTATTCATGTAATTTTCCTGCAAAATTTAAGTCAAACATAACCATTAAGAGCCATTGGATATGGTTCATATCTAGTCCAAACGTTTTCAATTACGTCAACATTTGACTATTTGAACTTTATTTTTTTCAATTTTGTCCTAACACTTTCCAAGTAACGGTTGATAACGTGAAGTGTGTGACAACCATCTATTTTTTTCAAAAAATAAAAAAAAATAGTCGCCCATCTATATCACATTTTTTATGATGTACAACATGTGTATTCCATTTCTTTGACTTCTTTTTTTTGGTAAAAAGTTACGCGGTCCCTGAGTAATACCCCTAATAATTTCTCGGTCCTCGAGTAATTAATATTTACTTTACCGGTCCCCGAGTAATTAAAAACGACTGTCGTTAATCCTTCCGTTAAATTAAGCTAACGAAAATGTTAAAATGTCATTCTTGCCCCTGCCATGTGTGTATTAATGAGAGACCAGTAAATTAAGCAAAAAGATTAGGGGGACCGGTAAGTTATTTACTTCTTAATCTGTTAGCTTAATTTAACAGAAGGATTAACGACATTCGTTTTTCAATTACTCGGGGACCGATAAAGTAAATATTAATTGCTCGAGGACCGAAAAAATATTAAGGGTATTACTCAGGAACCGCATAACTTTTTACCGTAAATATTTTGACGACAACGGAAACGGATTTACTCAAAATTTAAAAAGCCAATTCTGGTCAGTTTTTTATGATGTGCTTTTTTTATATGTAAAAATGCAGTTATTTTAAAATACAGCAATTCTTTTACTTTTTATTATATTTTTTATGGAACGATTTTTTTAAAGATATAAACTATAAATTTTATATATAGATTTAAATATTTTAATATATAAATTTATATTTATTTTTTTATAAATTATATATATATTAAATTAATATATTTTGAGAGATTATTTTTATATAAATTTTTTATTATTTTAAACTGAATATTAATTTTATTACTTTAAAACTAAAAAATATTTATATAATTTAATAAATAAAATAAATAAAATAAAATGTAACCAATTTATAAATAATAAAAATAAAAAATATATAAAATTGATCCGTTCTAAAATGGCTAATTGATCTCCACCTCCTAAACATTTTACTGTTTAGACTATCAAACACATCTATATTAATCTTTTCATAAAATAAATGCTTTGAGCCACCAATAATCATATTATTGTGTGCTTTCCAGTCCCTCACATTTGCTCCAACTGCAAATAATACACAGAGAAAACAGTAAAAAAACACACAAAAAAAAAAGTAGCAAAAAACCAAAACGACAAACTAGATCAATAACTATATTATTTGTTGAAGCTAATTAAAATAAAAATGTATGAACAGAAAGGAGAGTTAGAAGTAGTTGGCATACGTATCAAAGTTGATATATATTGGGATCTGCTGCTGTGATTCTGTCTGATTCGGATCAACGTCTTAAACTTCATTTCTTCACCTTCAAATAATGGCCATCGCCATATTTACCCCATAAGCTTTTCATTCTTATCACATGCACCAATGCACCAAACCAATTCAGTCTATGGCAGCCTTATCCATTTTTTTTTTCTGCAAACTAATTATAAATGTGATTGTCAGATTACATTTACATAAATACCAGTTATCTATTGTATAACTTCAGTATTTTAGTGCAAACTTGAGAGTAAGGTAAGTGTTTTTAAAGTATAAATTAAGATAAAATTTTAATTTGATTAAAACATTTTTTTATTAGGAGAAAAACTAAAATAAAATAAATATTTATAAAAACAAAGAGTAATAAGTAATTTATTGAAATTTTACAAAATTAATTTTTGGTTTAGAACATTTCTCAATCAGGTTCTATAAAAAAATGCAACGTATCAGAAAAAATGAATGCACTTCCATTCATGAATCGATTATGAAACAATTCAAGTTTAAAGAATTCAAAAATTTTATTTTAAATTCTACATTAATCTCTTCAAATTCCATGAAAACTACACATTACACAGTAGGAATTTAACAGTAAACTTTACTTGACAATTTCAATATTTCAAACAAAACTTAACTTGACAACTTCTTAAACAATAATTATTATTTATTTTTCTAACCTGCAAACGTTTTCTTATAATTATTAAGCACAAAATGTGCATAATAGTTTTTTTTTTTTGAGAAAAAACCAACTTAAAGTACTTCAATAATTATGCGTCAATAACTTTTTGCTAATAATTATTCTTTTAGTAATTCATCCATTAAAATAAACTAAATATTACAAATAACTAAATTATAAAAAAATTGAGAACTTTTGGGGAACTTAGCCCTCTTGTGCCCAATTTTTTAATCATTTTGCCGATTCTCTTATCATCTATAAATTCATTATTATGTGTTTACCATTCCAAAATGACCGCCATTAGTTTCCATAAGCGTAACCTCTCCTCTTTATTCTTCTCAAACAATAACGTCCCAACGCTGATAAATATTGACCTTGCTTATGTGTAACTTCCAAGAACAAAACCATCTTGGTTCGTGAACCTTGACTTGATCGATCCAGAATTCAAAGAACTATTCATATAGCTAGGATTTATATTAAATCCTTGGCTGGTTTTTTTTGTCATATTTTGGCTGGAAATGTTAAGAGCTCCATCAAGATCAAGAAGAAGACTATGGTGCGGTGTTTTAGCTTAGTGAGTCTTGTGTTATTGACGGCTTTAGCGGCATCAATGATCGTGTTGCCTTTGATGTTGCCACCACTGCCTCCTCCTCCATTAATGCTTCTTTTCTTTCCAGTAGGAATCATGGCTGCTTTAATGTTCTTAGCTTTCTCCCCCACCGAGGCTGCACTTAGAACGGACGCTGCTTTACGCGCTGCTTGAGAAAAGATAAGGTTTTCTTGATCGGAAGATGCCAGTCAAGTTCGACATATATGTTCTTCTTGTTTACAGCTTCAAATGGCGTGTAGAATACCTGAATATGGTACATTAACGGGGAATGAAAATCCTCAAATTGTGTTGGATTGTAAGATTGTAGTTAATATATTATTAGTTATGTTTTTTTCCGCAACAAATTAACGCTTCTTTTCGCTTGTGTGGCATCGTTGAATCCTTTTGTTAAGTAAGTTAGGGTACGGTGATATTTGATGGCAGTTTTAATTCGGCGAAAATACACCAATAAAGGCATATGTTACGGCGAAACCATAAAAATGTTGGTTTTTGTTGAAGTTCAGTGATTGCATAGCAGCTGAATCAACAACAATTTTCCTGTTGGTCAGCAAAGAGATGGTCAGTGGAATGTGGGCAGTAAAATATAATGTTTCTGTTTGTGAAGTAAATAAGTTCAATGACTCTTTCATTGGTTTCTAGTTTGTTTAGTTAGCAATCAGTAATGTAATAATGTTGTTAGATCCATGAAATATACCTGAAATTGTGTGTAATCTTTTGTATTCAATCAGCAATTTCTATAGTCGATTAAACAAGCCAGTTGTTGGTTTATTTATTTACTTTTATGAGCAACGAAATGCAAGATTTCGATTTTCATGCATAATTTGATATATTGTATAATAAATAATTAGAAGTATATTGTATGAGCATCGATAAATAGTGACGAAATATGCATCGCTAAATAGAGATACATTTGTTATCCGTTGCCACATAGCGACAGATTTTTTAGACTGCAACAAATTTGGCAACAAACTTCACTGCATTGTATTGTTTCTGCCACATTTTCTGTTGTCAAACAATTGAATTGTGCTGAAAAAAAAAATCTAACAGCACTGACCATATTTACACAATCACAAGGGAAGGGAAGATCAAAATAATTAGCAGTCCAACATTTTCTTTAATGTGACGACATGCCCCTGTTGTGAGAATATCAAACAAGGTAGTGTTTGCCTCTTTTTTGGGAAAAACGACAATCGTCAGTGATGGATCCAGAATTTCAACTAAGGGGGAGCGGAATTAAAATAAAAAAAATTTCTCATTCATATAAAAAAATAAACTAGTGCAAAGGATATTGTTTAATTTAATTTAACATTCTAAATACATTCATACATCATATAATCATGTTCATTAACCAACAACGCTTTTACTACTGGAACCAAGACTCGATAGTTGATTTCGGCGATTATCCATCTTTTGAAAGCGTTGTAAAATAGACTCATCATCAATGGTTATGAAGATTTCTCTCTCAATGTAAACGATCAAACAATCGTTCATCCACTTGTCTCCCATTTTGTTTCGCAACTTAGTCTTCACAACATTCATTGCTGAGAACACTCGCTCAACAGAAGCCGTTGCAACAGGAAGAATTAATGCCAACTCAATTAAGCGATACACTAATGGGAAAACTCTATGTTTCATGGTATCAACCATCCTTTGTGCTAGACTTGCCAAATCATTGAGATCATTGAAACGCGCAT
>CANYCX010381432.1:0-11348 GCA_948193385.1 Breynia disticha f. nivosa | reverse complement strand
AGGAAGGATTTTGCAACATTTTGGATAAAAATAACAGAAATTCTTGTGTGAAATCAATCCCAAGTGTAAAGGCAAGTGCTCTTATGTGTTTTTAGCTTAGTTTTTAAGTTAAAATTGTGGATTGATCTTGCTGTTGTATGGGATTGAGTGTTGTTTTGTTGCTAGAAATGTGGTTTGGGATTAATGGATGTTTAAGGAATGAAAGTGAGAGATTGAATGATTGATTATGGATTGTTTGATTGTTTAGGAGGAGATAAACGATCTTAGAACGAGAAATTGAGTTGGTGAGCTAGCGGTGGAAGCGGTGCTTAGTAGCACATATTCCAAGGTAAGTGGTTTCCACTTACGACCTCTATACTTATGAGTATTGAGTAGTTTTGTAAGTGATTTCCTTAGTTAAGTATCTTAATACTTAAAGTAAAAAAGATAAAAGACTTAAAGCTTAAAAGTATTATAAAGGAATAAAATACTCATATTTATGTTATGTTTGTGTAAAACATAATAAGTTTGATGTGATTCTAACTTGTGATAATATGAGTATTGATTGTTTTTGCGATTGGTTTGCTCTTTGTGATTTATATGCCTATTGACATATTGTTGACATTTGATTGATGTATTAGCATGAGACTTGCTTGATTTGGGAATACATTTGAGATTATCTTGTGGCATGTTGAATGCATATAGTCATTCATTATGTTGCATGTTGTGTGTGACATTAAGCTATAAAGATTCTAGCGTGAGACGCACACCTGTCAGTTGAGAGATTCCTGACATGTCGGTTGAGAGACTCTTGACGATTCCGTGATTTTTCACGATGCCGAGTGAGACGCTCGATGCCACGTGAGACTCGCGATGCCAGTCAGACGCCGATGGATGTAAGCCCCGTGCATTGACATATGTGTGTACATGAGATCCATTGCATACACGAGTTATTTGACATTCATTATATCATGTTTGATTGCTGATTGAGATGAATGTTGTGAGATTGTATATATGAGACATATGGTATGTTTTGGTACATGATGTATGCAAATAAGTGAGATTATATGTTTTATGTGTTAAACACTATTGATATGGTACATGTGAGTGTTGGGTAGTGTTCTACCTATTTGTTTAACTTGTTTTACTGTCAAATTGATGAAATCAGAATTTTAAGTACCAAAACAGTACCTCAGCATGACCATGTGCTGACCAGTACGCCCCGTGCTGCTGGGCCATTCTGGGATTGTGTATGAGCATGCCCCCGTGCTCTGAGGTAGCACGATCGTGTTACCTGGGTTTGTGTTTAATGAGCATAACTCGTGTTTGATTTGGAACGACGTGTAAATTGGGAAAGCTGTTGAGCACGCCCTCGTGTTCATCCAGCACAACCTCGTGTTGTTCCTTTGCACTTCAATTATTCAATATTCTAATTACCACTTACTGAGTATTTGTGAATACTCACCCTTTTGAATGTTGAATTGTGGTGCAGATCATAGATAGCTGCTCTTGGACTTGCGAGCTGTTGATCAGAGGCATATCGGGATTATTTATGAGGTCCGGCTCCAGAGTTTTGTTCAACTTTTGTTTTGTACAGAGTTGTACATGTATGTATATTTGTGTTTTGCTTCCGCTGATGTGTGTGATTTGTATAAATGATTTTGGGTCTGAGATTGGGTATATTATGTATGAGATTTCATATGTATGTATATATATATATATATATGAGTTGTCTTTTCTATCTTTATTTCTTTTATTATTTAAATGGGGTGAAAATTTGGGAATATTTGTGTTTTAAATTTGAGCTCCACAAACAACATCAAATAGTAAATCCATCTTCATCTAAAAAAGTTATCGAAATTATGTTTCTAATTATAAAAGGAACATAATAACATTTTTTAAAAGAAGAACAAATATAACACCTAATCTAATTATACCTTTTTGAACACTTTTATGTAACTTTTAACCTTTCCTATGAAATGGTCATACAAGTTAAATACTCATAATTTAAAAACTTTCTTATGCATTTGTTTTCTAATCATTTATTTTCTATTTTTTTTACTATTTGTAAACCATTTGTATAATTTTTAAATCTCAACATGGCCTTAAGTACAACCTGTGCCAGTCTAGCAAAACCCATGGGCACGACCCCATATTATATTAGCACCCCGTGTTGATTATACATTCCTGTACAAAAAATTTAACACATAAATCTAATTAGGTCGTGGTCCATTTCATTCCTGTACAAAGTACCACGTCCTGCACGTAGTATTTTACACGGCCCTTGTTGGACAAGAAGATTATGAAAAGTACACTGAAAATTCATCACAAAGTTTTAAATACAGTTTGTGTTGAGTACTCTGTCAATCTTAATATGTTTCACTTTCATAATAAGCATATCCTTAATAAACTTATATGTAATATATGAACAATATAGATACAATCAACCAACAATCAATTATTTATCAACCTAACTTTCTCATAACAGTAACTACAATCTAGAATCAACCCTTTTTCATAACATGGTTTCAATTCACATATTGGATAAGTCATACACAATATACATATACTTACTATATTACCTAAGTTATTAAATTCATCATATAAGCATTTTACAACATTTGCATTGATATCCCTATGCACACAACGTCAAACTAAAATGCATGAAGAGAGATTTCAGAGCTTTGAGTTGTCCAACCTAAAGGAATAAACTTTAACTTTTCTTTTCTATCTTTTCTAACTTGAAATAAAATACGTATTTTTATGAGCAGCAAAATTTAGTGAGTAATCAATATACGTAATTTAACCAATTTAATATTTATATATCAATATTTATAACTAAACATTTTGACTTGGGATAAATATAACTTATACATATACATGCATATATATTTGTATTCTTTTGCATTCATTTTGACTTTTTTGTACACGTTTTCTCATTTTTATTTATTTATACATTTGTATTTGATAAACGCTTTATCATACATATTTTTGGGCTATGAATATTATATTTTTTATGTATATTCATGCCACAACCATCATCATACTATTCCACCATATTTCATTTTTTAGAGAGAAAAACAATATTTTCTAAGGGAACCAAGGGCAAGGAAAACGATCAGAGCGGAGCGCACCACAAATTTTGGAGCAAACGAACCAACTACAGTTAGATCTCAATGGATTTTTCTACCATTGACTGTTTTTTCGTTATCTCTTCTATGATTTTTTTTTCTATTATGAACTAAACTGTTTTAGACACTTAGGTTAAGATGAACTATTGATTGTTGAACCAGAGATTGGATTTTAATTTCAGTGTTGAGATGTTTGTTGACTGAGATTTAATTATGCTTGTTTTTTTCATTGTTGATTGTTTGACGGTCGCTTGTGATTGACATGCTGATTCGTATAGAGCTAATTGAGAGATCAAATATACAATAGATCGATCATAATTAAAAGGAATTGCATGCCAATCCAGAGATAGATCGACATCAATCATCCGGATTAAGGTCCAACTTAATAGAGTAATGCACAAAAGTCAGAACATTAATGTGGTTTTAATTGGTTTAATTTAGAGAGATATTTCAAGTTGAGTTAATTAATGTTAGACGTTATTTACCTCGAGAGAGGGATTAATATAATTTAGAAATCGTCATGATCTAGTCACAAGCACAACACTAATTTTAACTTCAATTGATGATTAAAAAACTTTAAGGATTCAAAATCTGAGTGTTGTCTTCGTAAATTGATTTTTATCTCTTATCTTACTATTTGTGTTCATCTAACTATTAGTTCAATTAGTAGTTAATTATTTTAAATAATATTCATTTCATATGGTAGATTAGATAATAATTAACAATGAATAGCTACAAATCTGTCCCTGTGGAATCAACACTTAAGGTTCTTAAAGCCAAGTACTGCACCGATAGGTACACTTGCCTGTAGTAACGTAGGGTAGACAGCCATTAGTATTCACATGCACATTTATACTTTTGTTTTCTTTTGTGCATCTGTGCATTTGAATTCATATACTTTCATTTGCATTATTGTGCACTTATTTTCATTCATATGCATATTCACATACATTCATTTGCATACTTAAGTACATTTGTTAATTTCCATCCGTCATCTAAAAACTTTTTCATTAGTCATCTACATTTCTCATGTACAAATTTCATCTGTCCTCTACATATTTTCAACCGTCATCTACAGATTTTTTATGCAATAACCAAATGTCATCTACATTGATCCCGTATAATTTCTCATACACATTTCATTTAGCTTGTACACATATCCAACCGTCATCTATGTTTTCATATTTTTACACATCTCCACACTCCTCCTGTTATCAACAATCATGTGTTTCATTTATACGTTTAAACATAACCAGTTACAAATGTAATTGTTATCTTATTTTGATGAATGTTGCTTTTGCACCTTCTCGAATAACTTAAAATGCATTTTTTCTTATAGTTTTTGTTATGATGAGTGTTGAATTTGTGAGGAGTATATATAGTAAATATTTCTGAAAAATTTCAATGCGAATTAGCTACAAAATTCGTCGGAAATTTTTGACATGATTTTCCGATGAATTTCGTTGCTAATTTTCGACGAAATTAGTCGAAAAATTCCCACACTTTTTTCATGGCCAGCAAGTTTTTGGTCACCTGCATTATTTTCCAACGAATTCTGTCGGTGTTGTATTTTTCGAAGATATTTCCAACGAAAAAAATTTTCGTCAGAAACATTTTGTCAAAATTTGCTCATTTTCTTTTTGTGTGTCCCTCCCATCCCCTTACTTTCGCTTATGTTAAAGACATTAAAATTTTCTGAAAAGATACAATTTTTTTAGAATAATCAGCTGCACCACAAAATAGTTAATGTTATTTGTAGATCATGTTATTTGAGAAAGTTTGAAAACATCTTATAGTTTTTTTGTTGGAGAACCGAAATTTTCTTCAAGTAGTGCATCTTTATCAAATTTTCAATTTTTCTTTAACATTCTTTGAAAATTATAAGTATTTAAGTATATATAGCACTCTATCATAAACTAAGAGAGTATTTTTTGTGCCTACATGTAAAATAATTAATCTTAATTATATTTCTTTTTACCATTTCCATAGTAAGAATGACAATGGGAATTGAGATCAGATTATGACCCCTTCGTCTCTATTCCACAAAATTTTTCTAAAATAATTACACAAATAAAAATTTTTTAATTATGATGTTCAAAGTTAACATTTTATTTCAAATTTATTATTATTTTAAATTATCTCCCATGTTTTATTAAAAAACTACCCACTATATATTCTTTAAAATTTCAGGTAATTTTCAATAAATGTATAATGATTAATTATACTACACACAATTTTTTTTTCTTTTTTTTGTTGAAGAAATTTCAAAATTTTAAAATTTTTGCAAATGCTATGGTTTTTTTCTTAAAGCATCCTATGCTTACTACTTTTTTAATTACATAATTAACTATTCTATTAACCATTTTGACCATCTAATCAAAAACTTTCTCTTCCGATTGTAATTTTAGTCAATCATATAAAATACTTTTTTTTACTCATTCAATCATTTCAATATTTTTGGATAAAATGTTATTTCTCAATAGATTATGTATTCGGAATACAGATCGTTTTAGTCAACACACCCATGGACTCAGCCTTGTGTTGATCCAATGCACCCTCTATTCCGTACTATACAAAGTCTGCATCATTTAAGTACAGCTTGTATATAACGGTTGTAATCTAAGATATCCATATAAACAACCATATATCAATTCTGGAAACCCAACATAATCAATAATATAATCTCTCACACAAACATATCATCTTCTTATCAATATCAACATGCACCTTAACCTGTACTTCACCAGAAAACATCAAACACCATTTATATATATATATATATATATATATATATATATATATATATATATCAACTCAAAGTCAACCAAACGACCACAACCATCTCAACCTAAACAATATCAGTTATAACAAGAAAATCATGTACAATATACACACAACATGCAAATGTAAAACATGTGGACTCTTAGCTGGTATCCGAATAGATAATGCAGGAGTGGTAGCTGACCACCATATAACACCAAAAATAAAAAAACAAAACACTGCTAGATTCTAAAACAAAAATTGCAGTTGATGAGTTGTGGGCTCAGTGAGTAGTCAATAATTAATCAATAATATATTAGTCAATTAAACAAATCCATTTTGGTATTATCATATCAAGTATTGCAATAACATATACCATTTATAATCGATTCGATTTCCTGTAATTATTTTAATCATATATGATAACTCTGTATATCTCATCATACAGCGTAAAACAATATGCTCGATATAGTCTTCCCCTCCAATAATATGCTTCCCTTCCAGTAATAATCTTCCTCTACGATAATATACTTCCTCTACATAATATACTTCCTCTACAATATGATCGATCATATATATCACCAAACCATCACATCACCAATACCATATCTACACCATATCATCACCAGCATAATCAATGAAATAATCATATTTCGATATCATGCAATCATATAACTGTGATATAAATGTAATGTACCTGTTCGCATTTTCATTTTGTATGTACTTGTTCGCATTTCGATTATATAAACACATTTGTTTCCATTTTTATACCATTTCCATAGGTTACCATTTATTATGAATCATATTTCATATCAAGCAATCATATAACATCGGTATTTAAATTACTTATTAACTTATATTTTAAGTGAGTTAGACTACTCACCTGCTAACTAAAATACTCCGAATGACACGTACTTGTGTCATGTCCAGCTCGCCTACTCTATTGTCCTATATAAATATATACGAAACTTTCTATAAAATTCAATATAACCACAAATTCATATGTATGCTCCTATTTAATCCTATCGATTCCCTAGCTTATCGATTATCCAAAATTTATAACGTTTAAAATAAATTCATAATCAATTGTATATGTAAATTTCGTAATTAATTCCAAGAAATTTTTATAACCACTTACCAATTTGTATCGTGCTTGATATTACGATTGATTTCGTACTTTTAGCTCAATTCTAGCTATTCCTCCCCCTGATTTCCTTTTGTTTTTTCCTTATTTTCTCCTCTGCTCTCCTCTCAAACTTTCCTCTGGTTAAATTCCTAAACTTTGCTGTCCTTTCCCTTCTGTTTTCCTTTTATTTCAAGCTTTTAACAGCTCTTGCTACAATTCCCGATTCATCTCAATTCTGTGCCACAATTAAGAGAGTACGCATGGTTATTATGAATTACACATTTAGTAGAATACGTGTGGTCGTGGCTACCATGTGTAGTTTACCACCCCCTGTACTTTGTGTTTTTCTGGCAACCTTTTTCTCTAATGTCTCCTTAAAATCAACCATCCATAAAATCTCATTTACACTCTTATTTCTCTTAATTTATCGACTAAATTATAAATTTAATTATTCATTTTAATCATTTGATTAATTATAAGATTCAAAGATGAGGATCTTACAATTCTTCCTCCTTAAAGAATTTCCTCCTACCCGTCTAATGTTTCTATTACTTTCATTCTGTTCATTTTGTATCTATCGTTATTGTTTCTCATTCTATGTACTTCTAAATGAAAATGAAATTGCTTGTTATATAAAATTTACCTATGAATAGTTGTGGATAATCTCGTCTCATCCTATCCTCAATTTCCCATGTTGCTTCTTTCAGATTATGATGTTTTCAAAGAACTTTAACCATTCATACATGTTTGGTTCTTAGTATTTTCATTCTATGATCCACAATTTGTACAGATTCTTCAGTATAGGTTAAGTTTTCTGAAGTCTGTACCTCTGATTCTGGTATAACATGGGTAGGATCTTATCTATATCTCCTGAGCACACTCACATGAAAAACATCGTGAATCTATGCTAACTCTGCAGGTAGACCAAGTCTATAGGCTAAAGGACCAATCTGCTCTATAATCTTGTATGGCTCAACATATCTAGGACTCAACTTTCCTTTGTTTCCAAATCTCATTATTCCTTCCTAGGGCGATACTTTCAAAATACCTTCTCTTTGATTTCATACTCCATCTCTCTTTGATGCTGATCATAATAACTCTTTTGACTATCTTATGTAACTTTTAACTTACTCTTGATCAGCTCCACCTTTTCTACTGTTTCTTGTACAAGTTTAGGTCCTTCAAAGATTTTTGCCCCTTCTCTGTACTAGCAAATTTGACTTCTACATTTCCGTCCAAATATTGCTTCATACGGTGTCATACCAATGTTAATGTGATGCTAATTGATGTAAGCAAATTCCATCAATGGTATATACCGATCCCAAGAGCCCTAAAACTCTAAAATACAAGATCTCAACATCTCTTCTAATGTCTTTATAGTCCTCTTCGTCTATCCATCAATCTGTGGATGGAAAGCAGTACTAAAATTCAATTTTGTACCCAATGAACTCTGTAATATCTTCCAAAATCTGAAAGTAAACCTGGGATCTCTATATGATACTATAGAAACTGGAATACCATGTAATCGGACTATCTCTTATATATATAATTATGATAACTGTTCTATAGGTATTCTGATTTTAATCGATAAAAAGTGCGCAGATTTAGTCAGTCTATCAACAATCACTCATACTTCGTCTTTACCCGACTTTGTACGTGGTAATCCTATCACAAAATCCATAGTTATCTGCTCCCACTTCTAGACAGGTATCGATAATGGCTGAAGTTTTCTTGTTGGTGAATGATGTTCAGCTTTTACCTATTGACATTCTAAATATTTGGATACAAATTCAGCTACATCCCTCTTCATATTCAACCACCAATAATGTTTTTTAGAGTATTGTACATTTTTGTCATTCTAGATGCATAGCGTATGGAGCATTATGTGCTTCATTCAGTATCTCCTATCTAATCCCCTCAATGTTCGGTAGACATACTCTGGATCTCATCATCAATAACTTGTCAACCAATTGAAATGAGATCTCAAAACCATGATCAATTTGATCAATTATTCTAATGCACTCTTCATTTTGCTGTTGTGTTGCTTGTATCTTTCTTAACAACATTGGTTGAACCATTAATGTTGCTATTAACACTCCAGATTCAATTAATTCTAACTTTGTATTCAAGCTTTGTAAAGCTATCAAATCGATTATACGTGTTAATTGTAAGCTAGATATAGCAACACTTCACTTTCTACTTAGTGCATCAATAACCACATTTGCTTTTCCAAGACGATATTCAATTGTGCAATTATAGTCTTTCAATAACTCTAACCATCTTCTCTGGCACATATTTAATTCTTTTAAGGTCATCAAGTATTTTAGACTTTTATGATCTGTGAAAATCTGAAATGTCTCACAGTAAAGATAATGTCTTCAGATATTAAGAATGAATACTACCGCTGCAAGTTCTAAATCATGTACTGCGTAGTTCATTTCATGTGGTCTGATTTGTCTAGAGGCATATGCTACCAATTTTCTATTTTGCTTTAATATGCATCCAAGTTCTTGATATGAAGCATCATTGTAAATGACAAATCCTCCTGTACTCGAAGGAATCGTAAAGACTGATGTTATGGTTAGTCGATATTATAATTCATCAAAACTTTATTGACATTGTTCATTCCTCTAGAAAGAAACATTCTTTCTCAGTAGTCGTGTCAGTAGAGAAGCTATAATCGAGAATCTCTATAGTAACTTGTTATACCCAGGAAACTACGTATCTCAGTAATGGTTTTAGGAGGTTCCTAATTTAATATTGCTTCAATCTTCTTTGGATCTACTGATATTCCTTGTCAAGATAACACATATCCTAAGAAGACTATGTGACCTAACCAAAACTCACATTTGCTAAGTTTTGCATACAACTATTTTTCTTGTAATATTTGCAATATTATTCGCAAATGTTCATTGTGTTCTTTGATATTTCTCGAGTAGATCAGTATATCATTTATGAATACAATCACAAAATGATTGAGAAAGGACTAGAACATATTGTTCATTAGGGCCATAAATGCTACTTGAGGATTTGTTAAACCAAATGGCAAACTAAAAACTCATAATGAGCATACTGAGTTCGAAAAGTAGTCTTTAGAATATCTTCCTGTGCTATCTTTAATTACTGATACCTAAATATTAAGTCAATCTTTGAAAACACAATAGCACCTTGTAACTAATCAAGTAGATCGTCTATCCTAGGCAATGAATATTTGTTCTTAACTGTTACTTGATTGAGTTTTTTGTAATCTATAGATAGCCGTAGTGTTCTATTTTTCTTTTTAACAAATAGGATAGTGCTCCCCACGGTGAAATACTAAGTCAAATGAATCCTTTATTAAGTAGTTCTTGTAACTCTTTCTTTAATTCTTATAATTCAGATGGTGTCATTCTTTACAGTTGTATGGATATTGGTGTTGTACCAGAAATCAACTCAATAGTAGACTCCGTCTCTCTGTCAAGAGGTAATCCTGTAAGATCCTCTAGAAATACATCTGGGTATTTCTCTACTATTGGTATTCCTTTGACATTTTTATATGTTGTGTTCTATCCACTACATGTGCCAAATAAGCTTCACATCTGTCTCGAATCATCTTAAAGGTCTGTATAGCTGATACTAAACAAATTGGCACAATCTTTCTTTCACCACAAAATATCACTTTACTTTGTTTTGTTGGTTTAATTATTACTTCCTTAGTAAAACAATCAACTTTTGCACGATGACGAGCTAGCCAATCTATTCCTAATATAAGGTCAAATTTTGTTAAGTCCAATAGGATTAGATTGGTTGTTAATTCTGAATCTTGAATCTTTATTATGCAATCTCTATACATTGTATGTACCCACATCATTTCACCTAAAGAAGTATGGACTTCTAGGCTCTGGGTCAATGTTTTTGGTTTTACTTTTATTACGGGTATTATTCTAGGTGTTAAGAATGAATCAGTGGATCCAGGATCTATTAATGCATAAGCAGAAGCATCAAATAACTATAACTTGCTTGTGATAACCTCAGGGGCATCCAATGCCTCTTGTCTGGACATCACAAAAACTCTAGCATGCCCCTGTGTCTAAGTACCAGAGGCTCCTCTACCTCGGCTAGACGTTAGAGTAGAAGCAGCTCGTCTACCTCGTCCTTGAGTACCACTATTCGTCATCATCACATCACTACTATATACTACTGAGTGCATATGGGGTAAATCTATCTCAATTTGTCCTCTATTTTTTCGTTCAGGACAATCTCTCATAAAATGTCCTTGTTGTCCACTGAGATAACAACCACCTATCAACATCCTACACTCACCTGAATGGTTCTTTCAACAATATAGGCATGGAAGTCTAGCGGGTCCTAAC
>CANYCX010381406.1:0-10365 GCA_948193385.1 Breynia disticha f. nivosa | reverse complement strand
TGTACATGACTATGCACATGATATTATATATGTATTTTGATAGGTTATTGTTGAAATAGGATCAATAAGATTCTTATTTCTTTAATAACCTAGAAACCAATTTGTAAATATTTGTATATATATATATATATATATATATATGTTTATGAAATTGGTATTTGGTAACTAACCTTTAAATTATTATTATTCAATATTGTTTTATTTTATTTTAAATTAAAAACTTGACTTCTGGGTTTAGATATCATTTGTAGGAGGGAAGTATACGCAGATGATATTTAAATTCGGGGGTCACAGTGGGCACACTCACGCAAAAACAGGGAACACGGATTCCAACAGTTACCTTGGGTTGTTTAGCGATACATATAGGAACATAAGGAAAACACCTTTTCATCATCCTTCATTCCATTCCAACAACTTTAATCATTGTTTGGGGATATTCTTATGGGTTTCTTAAAGACGCAATGGGTACTCTCATTCTATTTTGTTATTTTATCATGTTTTGTTTAAAGTTTAACATGTCAGGCTAAACTAACATTCTCGTTGAGATATTTTGAGGTTTGATTATATATTTTTGTGAGACTATTGTTCTTAATTTGATTTGTAGGAATTAAGTGTTTATTCAATTTCTGTGTTATTGGTTTTATTATTGTCATATTGAATGAATTGAGACGACCGTATAATTTAATTATTATGATAATAAGTTGCTAGTTGAGAATTATGGGTGCCCATAGTTCTTGACTATTTGGTAGTAGTTTAATAATGATGTCAATAACAATTTGTCTCATTGTTAATGGAATTAAGTAATCTGGCTTAAATGAATCTAGGTATCTAGAAATTGTTATTCAAGAATTGAGTTTCAATCATTTTTAATGCAATTTGAAATTAAATTTTATCGAGGTGTCTCGAGGATTTTTCTAAGGCTAGAGGAATATTTTGATTGAGATGTCTCAGGAATATCGAATAACTAAGTACAAATTGTATGTTTGAGCTTGTGTCGGTGTCTATAACCTCTCCTATTCAATTACAATAAATTATATCTTTAGTGTCAATGATTAAAGAATTGAATTGACCAAAAAATATCTTGATAAGGACTTTTTATTATTGAATTTTCATCTCATTTAATTTTTGCTATTTTTTTCATACTATTTTATTTATTATAGTAATTTTATTTCACTTTAAAAAAAATTCTCATAAAAACAATTTTTAATCATTTTTGTTTACTTGTTTTAACCTTCAGATAGTCAATTTACTGGTCTATGTGGATTCTACCCCACTTCCGCTATACTTAGTAAGTTCTGATCGTAGGTATTTTATATTTGTTAGTCTCGAAAACTATCACATTATTTAAAACATTTCTTAGGCATTTGTAAACCATTTATGTTTTCTTCACATGTATTGTCAACACTTAAAATATTTTTCATTTATAACCTTTGCCTTTTACTGCCTATCATTTTTACAATTGTTTTGTTTGATTATACACATGTATTCTCAATACTTGTGCAATATGAATGATATACATTAGGTTTACATTTGGTTTACCTTTAGTTTCTATATCTATTTTATTAATCATGTGCTATTAGGATAGGGATGTGATAGATTACTTTCCTAATATCATTACTTTTTTACTAGTTTTGATCTCACAAAAACTTATCATAAACTCTAATTACAATTCTCACCAAGAACTACAATTTAGATCTGGTGTTATATGAAACACGAGTGATATCTTTGGAAATACTCTTCTTTATCAATTATTGTTCCACCATAAATCATGAAACTTAAACCAAAATTCATTGTGTGTCCACTCATTGCTATTGCAACCTATTTGAACAACTTAATAAATTAAATATGATTTATGTTTTACAATAATATCCAAGTAAGAGGGGTACATGTAGAGATTCTCTCGAGCTATCCGATCTCAATTATGGAAAATCAAAATCAATTTCACTTAAACATTTTTCATTCCTTGGTCAAATTACACACTATTCTTAATAGTGTTGATATGCATTCTGAACTAATAAGTGCATGTTTATAATTACATCATATGAAAGCTTTGGTATTTAGTCTTCAGTGTACACAAAACCTTCCGTAGTCCTTTTTTAGCCTTTTATAGGATTGCTTCTGGTGTTTGACAGAACTTAAATACTAGAGTATTTTTCATAGTGTTTGCATTTATAAATTCATATTTATAAATTTACTTGACTTAAAGTGACGTATTCTAATATACGATTTTTGAGTGGTATTCGGTTATTGTATATTATCCCAATAACTACCTAATTTTGGCTTCTATCAACAAAGATAAAACACAGATAAGATGCTCATGTGAGTGAGCTACTTCTATCAATATTCTAAAGAAGGTCATACATAATAATATTCTCTGTATTGCCAATGTGACTGAGTCACGCATGCCAAAATTTTCAATCAACTTCTATTGCATTAGAAGTAGACGTTACATAGGAAAAACTAGAATTATTATAATTCAAACTTATTATAATAAAACCATTTAATAAATATCCACAACAAAAGTACATATTATTCAGGAAAAGTTTGAAATTATTATCATTAAAAGATATTCTAAAGCTAAGTTCCATTAATGCTATTACAGAGATTAAATTCCTCTTAACACTAGAATCATAGAGGACATCTTCTAGTAAGAATGGTTTTCTACTATCTAGAACTAGCTTGCACGTTCCAATTTTAAGAACTTCCTCTCTACTATTATTTTCCATGTAAACCCACTTAGTTCCTCTAGAAACTTGATGGAATTCTATAAAGGACTCATGATTCCTCACTAAGTCGTCTTTTTCTCCTTAACAATAGGCACTTAACAATCTCTTATAAAATGCTCTTTGTTTTGAAAATTGAAGAAACGAACTTTCTCAAGCTTCAATTTTCTCTTTCCTTTTTTTTGGGGAGCCTGAGCATTCACTTGGAGATCCTTATCCTCTACCTTCTTCTTGGAAGATCTCTTTCTATTCTTCCTTTTTTAAAAGCATTTAGAAGAACTTGAACTCACAGAGTTCACTTCTGACCTCAAACTTAATACGGTCAAGCAATCTTCTTCAAGTTCTAGATGGCATACAATGTCATCAAATAACTTAATTTCTAGGGAACGAATTTAATGGAGCTTCATATGTTCCATCCATTTGGTAGAGAATGAATAACAACTTGGATCTTCTGCTCCTCTCTAAGTACGTGACCACAATCATTCAACTCCAAGATCATAGTTTCCATTTCTCACAAATGGCGCTTCGTAGTATGATAAAATTTCTTCTCATAAGTGTCAAACTTAACATTTAGATATTGAGATTTGGTTAAACTCACCGCCAAACTTCTCCTTAAGAGCATTCCCCAATTCCTTGGTATTCTCATACTTACGGTATTGTTTAGTGAGGTTCTCATCCATAGCACTAAGTATGACGATCCTTTTAGAAGAACTCTTCTTTTTTCACATTTGATAGGTCTCTAATATTTTCACATCATCTGG
The DNA here is from genome assembly GCA_948193385.1 of Breynia disticha f. nivosa. NCBI lineage: Eukaryota > Viridiplantae > Streptophyta > Magnoliopsida > Malpighiales > Phyllanthaceae > Breynia > Breynia disticha. The sequence goes on along the minus strand of CANYCX010381406.1, from coordinate 6,881 downwards.
CATATTTCTTGAAGTAGGAAATTCCATTATGTCTAATATTGGTCTTGCTCTTCCAAAACATATTGAATCTTCATGGAACAAACTTCATAGTTTTCTCTATTCAATTTTAAGTCCTTATTTAATTCAACAACGATTGCTTTGGAAGTAGACATTATGTTATTATCATAAAAAAAATACATGAACTATAAGTTTCTATATGAGCAATACTTAATTTATTATTTATTCTATTAGCTTTATTAAATAAATAAGCTAGCGTAACATGAGCTTCAAAATCACTTGTTGAGATAAAATATTAATTTAATAAAAACTAATCACAAATAATGAGTCATACTTTATTATTAGCAAACATAATTACTACGATTATAAATGAAATGATTTAAAGTAAGTGCAAAACTTATAATAAAATTATTCAACAAATATTAATTAGTTACATAAATATAATTATTAAATTTAATAAAACTATAAACAATATAATCTTATTAAACCTCAAATACCCAAATATATGCCCATTAGTAATCTTATGCGGGATCAGAGTTACAACCCTCTATAAGATTACTATTATGATCATCATTATAACCCATTACATTTAAATTTTCAACAGTACCCCTCATATCTTTATCCTCACTCTCTAAATTAATTATATTAATTGTCTTAAGGGATGTATTCATAGACTGGATAAATCTATCCTAATAAATATCAAACAAAGATTCTTCATAGAAATTTTTTTTCTTAAAACTTGACTGCATAATAAATTGATTACTTCTACTTTTACTATTACTAAGTTGTTCCCCTTCTCTTGCCATGTTGATCATGAAGATCAAACAATGGTCTATATATGTGTATTTTATTAGGTCACATTCAAGTACCCGGTAGACATTTTCACTATATTATGGTATTCCACTGAACCAAAATTTTGCAAAATATTTTTCTCGTAAAACACATTTTACAACTTTCAATATTTTTCTCTGATCATTTTTTGATTGAAATCCTCATTTTTTTATTAGAGAAATGTCCTCTAACACCATGTAATTTTTTACCAAGGGAGAAAATCTTTTCCTTTTCAGGTTTTCTTAGAGAGAATTCAAATATTCAAGCTCGTGAATTTTGTGAACTTGCTTTACGGTTAATTCGATAGTCATCATTATCTATAACACATATAGAATAATGTTAATATAAACAAATTGTATTATAAATTCTTAATATGTATTATAGACACACTTTAATTTTTTATAGAATTTTATTGGATAGATTTGTATATTGAAAAAAATTAAAACACCCAATTTTAATCAATTTTAAATATAATTAATATTTTTATAATTCAAGAATTTACGAAAATATACCTAAATTTCAAAATATAGTAAATATTAAACCTGTTAAAAAATTGAAAAAAAAATCGTCGCCAGAAGACGCCGCATGCGTCCTTAAGAGTGGGCGTGAACAATGTTCACGAGCGTTGGCGTGCCCATTCACTACTGGTCGCGCTCGACACATGGCAACGATGATTGGATGAGGCACAAGGTCAGGTCAACGGCTAAAGGGCGTGAGTCAGGTCGGGTCAACTACATCAGGTCTTGTCGTGAGCTGAGTTCGGGTTAGGTCAGATCAAACAACCCATTGTTGATGTTGAAATGACTTATCATTTTGTGCATGAATTGAACACTCCCTCGTTTCGTATCAATCGATACATCGTTTCGAGCAAACAATAGGCGTATTTGTCGTTTGGCTCCACAGAAGGCTTGCCATGCGACGCTCGGTTGCAGCAGTTGCTAGTGTGTGCACACCATGCACCACCCTCTAGGTTGTTTACGGTGATGAAAATTTCATATATCCATTGTTTACGGACTTCCGAGTTCATTAGTGCAGTCAAATTTTCTAAATTCTGAACTTCTATTTCAGGAATTGCTCTAGCCCTAACTTTTCGGCCTAATTTTACGCAATAAACATACATCATCAAATTTTTGACTTCAGACCACAATTACTTTGAATAATTTAGAAATTTAATTCTGAAAATTTAACAGCATTTGGCTCTGATACAAATGACTTTAATTAAGAATGAGGATGTAAAATTTTCTACTTATGATTGTGTTTGGACAGCTTGTAATAGTATATTATTCTCTCTGTTCTTTATTGTTTGTTAATTTAACATCAAACTATTTTTAAAAAAATTTTTCAGTCTAACTATTTTATTATTGTTTTATCTAAAATATTACTTAATTACTCTAATTAATTCTCTTTCTTAATTCTCTATTTCATCACTTACTTTATTTAGAAGTGTAAACAAGTCATTTTATAACTGTTTACACCACAATAATTTTGGCCCACGGGCCGAATTAATTAGATAACCTCAATTATCGGTATAGATTTTTGACCTATTTCGATAAATAAGGCGGGAAAATATTACAAGAATCCAAGTACCAAGGAAGGAACCAAATCAAATATATGGAGAATATTTGGTTGATTATTTAAGGAAAAAAAACAAATCAAATATTTAGAAAATATTTGATTGGAGAATATTTGATTCCAAAGATATCAATCAAGGGAACATGTGGCCTATTACCATATATAGATATGCTTATAAATATGAAGAGAAGAGCCAACAAAAACACACACATCTCAACCAAAACACAATCCTAAAAAACTATCGACAATGTAAAATAGTTGTTGCCTCTGGCTTTTCCTTGACAGACTTCGTTTTATCTTCAACCAAACCACCATCGCCCCTGACCTTTTTTCCTTCTGATTTAGCTTATATTTTACCGTCTACTTCTCCAACATCCTATCTATAATACCAAACTCCAGTCACTAAAAAAGTATTCTGCCACTGGCCTCTTTCTCCGTCACTAACCCCATTTTCTACAGACCCTGGCTCCGTTTCAGCTTTCAGCTTGCAGTTTATGTTTTCAGGCCTCCGTCCACGTTTTCTGTAACTCGTCCCTGGAAAAAGTCTTCTACCCCTAGCCGGAATCGTCGTCTTCTTTAGTTTTTGGCTCTCTTTTTATTTTTCTGTCATTTGTTTTGAGTTTCAAGCACTTTGTTTTTATGTTTTACACTTATTATTATCATTCCAACAATTCTATTTCAATGTCTATGACTATTTACTTCATGTTTGTTAATTTTGCTATTGGCAATTTGCTTTGTCATCATTGAGTCAATAACATTTGGAGTGATAAAGTACCCCCTTTATTATTTCATTACAATCGTTTGAATATGTTGTTAGAATTATGCGGGCAATACTTTATTTCTAACGACTTTCTTTGATTTTTTTTCCTCAGTTTGGAAATACTATAATTTCCTGGCACACTCGTGCAATCATCCGCACAACCTTTTTCAAGGGAAGTTCGATTTTTCCCAAAAAAATCCAAAAAGGATAAATAATACCTTATTTATTAACTTTTTTGATTTACATGAAAAACTCAAATTAATAAATGTTAAAGAATGAGAGAGTATATAATATAGCTTGAATGAAAAAAACTAAAAGATTACTGCATCTCTGTTGGTTTATAGTTGATTATTGTTATACATCATTTATATAACTATTTTTAAAAACATTATCGTTAGTAGCCAATGAATCATTCGTGTAATTTATTGAAATAAGAATCAATTTCAGCACTGAGGCATCATACAATTTGATTCTAAATTTAAATTCACTTAAATTAGCAGTACACTCCTATGTTATCAAAAAAATTATTACAGTCACTTATCCTTGTCAATTTCTTTGAGGTTTGAATCTTCCAACTTGTATGGTCATTAGAGTGAAGTACGAAGGGAGACAAATTGCTTTGCTGTTCCCTACAACAAGATCTACCTTTGCCTCGTCAACTTGACTCGTATCATCCAAAACTCGTAGCATATTTGTTGTATAAACAAAACTGAAGTAATTTTTATCTTCCCTCATAAAGTTTCACTTCATACAAATGATACGAACCTGATGAATCGTTACTTACCAGTAAAACAAGTGTGCAATACGTACCAAGTCCTTTCCTTTGTTGAAAAATGTGTGCGTCGGGTTCAAAATTTAGTAAACAAGCTTAAGGAAGAATAGATCCATCGACGTTTTCAGTTCAAGAAAAAAGTTTTTTCAATATGGTAATAGAATTCATTTCGAAAGGATAAAAGCAAAAAAAAAGTTTAATTTGATTCATCGTGTCAGATTCTACTCACCCTTAGTGGCTGCTGACATAGCCATAAGAAGGTCACTGGTGTGCATATAACAAAAGTATTCAAGATGGCTGACTTGATAAAAAAAAAAGTGACACAATGTTTACAAAAATTGGTTTTCAATAGTGCGAATATCAGTTTTTAAGGTATGAAATATTAAACTTTATCGTTATTTAAATAGTTAAAGAATATGGAAGATTATAAGAAAAGTATATATTTTTTATATGAAAGACATCTTTAAAATCTCTTAACTTTTTCCATAATTTCATTGTCATCATGTTGTCACTCATCCAAATAGTCATGCTGTGTACTCAAATACTGAAGTTATTATTATAGGATTGGATTGTGGCAGCCTTGTTCTGGATCTTATTCTATGTTTTTGTTAGGTTCACAAAATAACAAGCTTTACTAATGGATACTTTCCCTATTTTTTAATCTGTTCAACTCGATTCCCTTGTGATCTGAATATGATCTGAATGATGTAAGATTAATTGTTAATCATTGAATTTTAATATGGCCTATGATTAGTGAGGCAATCATTAAGCTATTAGTGCTTATAAAATTATCACCGTGGTAAAATAATTTGACTAAAACAAATAATAAAATGCATCTTTACTATAATATAGTCTAGCTAATAAACAAGCAAATACATTTTGTCAGTGTTATAAAAGACGGACCAAATCAACCAGTTGAACTAGTGAACTAGTAAACTGATCATTGGTCCGAGATAGTTTTAATATTTAGACCGGTCTGTAAGTAAACCGATAATTATGCCAACTACCTATTTTAAACATTGAAAATGATTAAATAATTTTGAACAATTTTAAGGAAGGAAAAATTCTTGGACGGTTTATATTTTAGGCATATTTATCACTTTGGTACCTAATGGTGAGTTATTTTGGTTCTTAACTGCTTCTGTCGCCAATTATTAGTATATATCAAATTTGTATAAGATAATTATGCCAACTACCTATTTTTTAAGTATCAATTTGTGCAAATGCCTATCTATATTTGTGTTTTAAGTAAATACCTTTTTACAGTTTCTTAAATGTAAAAATACCTAGTTTAAGTTTTTTTTTTAAATGTGAAGAACTGTCCAAACTCTCCGTTTTTTAAAAACGTGCCTAATTTTTCGCTTTTATTATTGTCTTTTCTTTTCGATACAACTCTAACTAAACTAAATCACTTTTTACACTCTCTCTCTCCATGTATGAACAATTAATGGACAATATAAACATATATTCTTTTTATAGAACATGTCGTTTGAACCTCCTGATTTTTAGCAAGTGGTTAGTTTTCTATTTGAGTTATATATCCCGATTTTGTAGCAAGTAGATATGATCATTAGTTATGAACATATATGAACAACAATTAACATTATAAACATCTATTCTTTTTATAAATTGTACTGTTTGAATCTTCTCATTTTGTTGATAGGGTTGACATGTTATATAATGAACATATATGAACAGAAATGTGCATTGTTTTTTGAATAAAAAATTATCGTAAATGTATATTTTTTTAAATAAAAAATTATCGTGGACACGTTTGAACAAAAATAAACTTTTTTCAAGCATGAATTTTGTTTTATCCTTTGTAATTTTGTTGTGAATTATATAATGTAAAATGTTGATTTTTGTTGTTCGTAGTAATTTGTAAGTATATTTTTTGAATTTTCATTAATGAGTAGGTTGATAAATATTAATCCCTCATATTTTTTGAGTGGGTTAACATTGTTCCTTGATTTTAGAAGATATTTTTGTATTTTTTTAATTTCATTGGCAGTAAACAATTTGAATTAAATTAATTGTTGGCAATTACTAAATTATAATTAATAAGCATTTTCACATTTTCAAAAGTGAAATCGTGCATATCTACAGAATAGGAAATGGAATTTAACATTTCCATAAATTATGAAATATACCTGAATATTGACGCATAGTAAATTCCTATAGTGGACATTCTTTTAATTTTTTGAATGGGCCAATTTCATTTCTGCCTTCATTTACTTTTTTAATTACACAATCCTGCATTTTTCAAAGTTTTTGCAAAATTACATTTCTTTTTACATGTCATACCATGTAGCATTACTTTTTTATATTATGTAATCATCAAGTATTTAGTTTGATATTTATCTGACATTTCTTTTGGACCAATTTTATATATATCTTGATTATATTTTTAGTTATAAACTAATTAAAAAAAAATTTTTTTACTTTATCTTATTAGGTTGATTATGAATATACGTTCATTTTCATTTTTACTTACAAACCAATGAAAAATTAAAACTTTTCTTATTATAACTTATTTAATTACATTCCATGTCTTAGATACACTCATTTTCTCTACACTATAATGTTTCTTTCTTTTTCTCTATGACCTGAATTTCTCTTCTTTAGTTTTGTTTTACGTTTTTAATAATATATATATCAATAAATTCTAATTTCATGCTCAAATTAAGCACGATTAAAAACTGTTTTTATGATAAAAAACACATAAAATCTAAAATCAATTATTAGTTTAAAGATTGAATATTTAAGTACACTTTTTTATTTATATATTTGTCGTTTATAAACAAGGTTTAATATATAGTTATTAAATTTTTTTCTTAAGTATATATATAATTGGCTTGTTGTAAATAAAAAAATAAATTGGTTGCTTAAGTATTTTCATGTGATATGTAAAGTTTACACAAAGTTAATTTTTACAAAATTTATAAAAAA
>CANYCX010381297.1:0-15086 GCA_948193385.1 Breynia disticha f. nivosa | reverse complement strand
AGAGAGGATGAAGATGTCTCGAGTACCGTATGCATCAGCAGTGGGGAGTTTAATGTATGGTTTGTACAAGACCAGACATTGCGCATGCAGTGGGAGTAATAATTCGGTACATGGTGAATCCTGGTAGAGAGCATTGGAATGCTATAAAAAGGGTCCTAAAATACATTAAAGGGACCATGGATGTTGCATTATGTTATTGAGGATCAAAATTTACTGTCAGAGGATATGTTGATTCAGATTATGCAGGTGATCTTGATAAAAGCAAATCCACCACTGGATATGTGTTTGCACTTGCTAGCAGAGCTGTAAGCTGGGTTTCAAAATTGCAGTCAGTTGTGACTACGTCAACAACAGAAGTAGAATATGTTTCAGCTACATAAGCTAGTAAAGAAGCAATTTGGTTGAAAATGATATTAGAGGAACTCAGGCATGAACAAGAGAAGATTACTCTGTTTTGTGACAATCAGAGTGTCTTGCATCTCACAAGGAATCCAGCCTTTCATTCAAAGACAAAACATATCAGAGTTTAATACCACTTTGTTCGTGAAAAAGTGGAGGAAGGAACAGTGGATATGCAGAAAATTCACACTAAAGACAACCTAGCGGATTTCATGACAAAAGCAGTCAACACTAACAAATTTTTTTGGTGTCGATCCTCTAGTGGCCTAGCAAAAACATGAACAACAGAAAATGACAAGGAAGAAAGAATGGTGTGAAGATTGATTGATCGTCAATCAAATCTTCAAGTGAGAGATTGTCAAAATTAGTGGCTCAAAGGTGGCCACCATCATTCAACATTGGTGGCCACCAAAAAGTAAGAATAGAAAATAAAAAATGGCAAGCAACTGAGTCAAAAATGGGAAGCTTGTGCGGCTAAAAGGCAAGAACCTCAAAGGTTCAGAATATCCCAAATCAATTCTTTCTCCTTAGAAAGATAAATATTTAAGAGAGTTAGAGTATGTTTCTCCTATTTTTAAGAGTGATTATTATTGTTATCTCCTTGTGATTTAGAGAGACTGTTGTAACTCTTATTATTTATCATAGTGAAATTCTTCTATCTTTGCCCGTGGTTTTTACCCTAATTTGTTTAGGGGTTTTCCACGTAAAATCTGTCTCAAAATATTTTCATTATTTTTCTCAAATTATTAGCTGCAGTCTTGCTCTAATATGGTGTTCATTCTCTGCCAAAAGTCGCAACTGGCGACAACATTTGATGCGAGGTTTTCTGAAGATGCAACACAATAAATAAATTTGATTTTAATGAACTTCTTGACAAGCAATACTTCCTTGTAATGTAAAATCCCTTAGCCTTACATTTTCTGTTATGCAAAATTGTTTGACATTGTTAGAATAGATAATACTTATAGTTTGAGTTTCATGTATTCTTCGATTTATTTAGCAATGTGTCCCCTGAAAATTTCTTGGTAAATGCTTAAAACCATTAAGGTAATCACCAGAAAAAATGCCAGAGCCTTGTGTGCTTTTGATGTGTTTGACCGTACAAATCTTTTACCGTAGCAACCGGCAAATAGCATGCCGATTTTTCTGTCAGCAGTGAATGTAGTAAGACTAAAGGACCAGGGGAGAAGAAACTTGTCAGATTGGTTCTTGTCCTTGTAATGTCAAGTAGAAACCTGTCAGACTGGTTCTGCCACTGCAAATATGACAACTTGTATTAAGATCAAGTAGCTCCAGTCATATTGACGAGAATTTGGTTGCCATGTTATCTGAGTTTTTTTATGGAGAAGAATGAAGATTATACGATACGTCTTTGATATTTTCTACAATTGTAAAGTGACTTAATTTTCAAGCCAGTGACTTTGCAAGTGCAACACGTCGAAAAGAGCTTCTGAAATCTTGCAATATTATACGGATCTGGAGGCATTCATTCATGTTCTGCATGTGAAACTAGCTTCTTTCAGTTTATAATGCTAATAAGCATTCAAAGGCATATTTACATTCCTCTGAATATGAAGCAAACTCAATCCAGTTGAAGCATTACCTTTATTTTGACAAGATAGAATCATAGAATACCAATTGCAATTCAGAATTTTTTTAAGCAGTCAATTCAACAATTTTAGTTGTCAATAAGATAGTGCCAAAGCCAAGGAGGCTTGACTCAACTGGTAAAGTCGAGGATCCCAGATCTCTTCCCAGTCTTGCAACCTGGGTTCGAATCTGCCTGACGATACTTTGCTGGTGGGCTACCGCCCTGGGCTTCCTTGGTGGTTACACGTCCGGAAGGAGATCCCTTCCCGCTCATGGGTCATGAACGGTTAAGAGCCTACCTATGAGTTGGCCTTCTTGCAGGCCCTTCTGGCAGCTCCGGCTGCTGGGTGGATCCCCTGCTAGGCATTCGCTCCCTGACCAGGTTCTTTGGGTTGAGCTCCCCTTGTACCCATTTTTTATTACCAAAAAAAAAAAAAAGAACCACCATTTCATGTTCATTTTCGGTTTTCCAAATCATACTGTGACATCTAGTGTTGCTGTTGCACCAAATTCATATAGATAATACTATTGAATATCATCAATTCATTATAACTGTATCTGAAACAGGAAAAACACTATATTTGGAGGAAACTTTTTCTTCTAGTTTTAAAGAAGAAGCACTTGCCATATTTCTCACTTGTCTGTACAAGAATCCAGTGCCTTCAACTTCTAGCTGCATTAATGGTCCCTAAGCAATCAAATCAACACAAGGACTCATTATTCTTCTTCCAAAAAACTAACTACAGAGGTAAAATATAATCGGGGTAGTCTAAAATGAGAATTCATTCAATCCAGAGATCTATTGGCAAGAGCAGCTAACCGTAAACACAAAAGCAAGCATCTCACAAAACAAACTTATTTTGACCAATCAATTACCAATTCAGTAACGTCAAAATGAAAAATGGTCTTCACTGGGTTATGCACTCGATCATTGCGTGAAGTGTTGGCAAAAGCAGAGAAGTCATGTTTGCCAATGAAATGTTTGGCAGCTTCTCTCATAGCAGCAGAATTTAGTTTATAAGCATTATGGTATGCATATCGAAGCTGAAATGGATCCATGAAAGTATCATTATATATCTTGTAGCAATAAATCTTGCTCTTCACTGAAAATCGAGCATGGAACTCTGGAACTGCTGCGGTAATTTCTCTAACTCTTATATCAGAAGGAAGAACACCATTCAGAGCTGCATGAATTCGATCCAAGCAGCCATAATTGAAAGGTGTAACAAAATGTGCAACCTGCAAGCTCAACAGTCAGAAATTTTGATTCCAAAAGATGCAAATTTGTTGAAACTTGAAAGAAATAAGAAATGCAGACCTGCCCCCAGGCGTGAACCCCTGCATCCGTTCTACTGGCACCAACCAAATGAAGATCATCCCTTTCCAGCTTCGTAACTTGAACTAAAGCTTTTTCTAGAATGCACTGTATTGTTGGTGGAGATGTCTGAAATTGCCAACCTATAACAAAATGTATACTATTAGTCTAAGTGAGAAGGTAAAATGGGCATAAAAGGATTTGGAGAACGTGTTAAACATGGCTTCCAGACACAGACAACATAAAACATTCCATAACAAGCGTTGAAGAGCACAAAAACCCTAGTATTAGATTAACTGAAAAAAAAGTAACAAGAAGAACCTTCTATAACAGATATCCAGGTAAGCGATAAGAAAAAAAGTAGAGTGCTGGGGGTGCCATTGAGTAAAATGAAGAGAATTTTAAAACCTGCATAATGAGTGCCATCATAGGCAAGGACAAGACGCCACTTGAAGGAAGGAAGAGTAGGAAGAGTATGGTTACTGATGAAGTCAGCACCGCCAGAACAGCTGCTTCCATTCTGTGGTATGGACAGCACAAAAGAAACATTAAATGAAAGAGAGACATGGGAGCATAACAGATGGGGAAAAAAAAGGATGTGAAGGGTCATTACCATGCCACCAGTATTGGATAAGGACGGAGGCGCAGCTGCAATTGCATTTATATGAACAGGAAACCTAAGCCCCATAATTGGTGTTGGCATCTCAAAACCTGCTGCCTTTATGCTTTTTGATTCATAATTAAAGCTTAACGTTCAGTTTTTCATATGATTCACCTCGAGCTTTGCCTTGACTGCAGCACACTCAACTGGTGCATTGGCTATTGATGTTTCAAGTTATTTATATTATCTGTGAGGGTGTCTTAATGGAAATTATGGTGGTGTTACTTTGGGCCAACTTCTTAGTGTTTCTTTGTTTTTTTATTTGGGAATGCAATGGAAAGTAACACAATAGGCGGCTTTGGGTTTTGTTGGTTGCAGCTTGCAACAAAGTAGAGAAATTGAAAACCAAACAGTAATAAATTGATATTCTTCATGGCTAGGGAAGGATGATTGATGGGATCATATGAATAATACAATTCCCTATCTTTTAGTTTACATACAAAAGGAATATCACAACAACCAACCCTTCGACATTTCCTCCAAAATCAACTATTTACAATAATTACTGCTCTCCTATAGTCATTTGTCTCCTCAACTTTTATCTTTTACGAGCAAAATAACACCTCCTCCCTTCTTCATCTTTTCCTGTAACAATGGAGCATTCCATCCATGATGGACTCCTAGTGATGCTTGCTGGATCTTTCATATCTGCATGTTCTGGCATTCCCAACACCTTCTTCACTTTTTCAATAAAAACATCACCATCTTGGCATTCAAAAAATGTCACCTGTGAATTATTACAAAAATCACTCAACTCAAGTACTATTAGACAATAAACATATATCTCACAATTATCAAACCAACATACAAATTCCAAATATCTTAAAATCGTGTGTACTCTTGTAGTTGCATCCTCCAAAGTTAATTTAAATGGCATATGATCTGGATCTGTATCATCTAAAACTGCATTTGATCCTTCCTTTGTCGTTGTAAGTGCTACCACACGTACAATACAAAAGAATTCTTTGTCATCCTATAAAACATACAAGTTCACATACAAGTTCAACTAAACAATAGATACCAAAAGAAATAAAAAATTTTTGAATGTCTCTTTAATCTGAACAAGTTTGTTCAAAGAAAATCGAAAGCCAAATGAGATGAAAGAATTGAACATGTTCACTCGCGACAACATCCATTAATGTAGAATATTGTACATTCCTATCATTTACTCCTAAAAGCCAACAAAAAAATCATAGTTTGTCAACGTGAATTAAAATTGTTATACAAGGGTTCAAATGAACAAAGAATAAACCGATACCATACCATTAGCAAAATAAAATAAAAGCATTCGACCTTGCTCCGATTCTCGCTTTTTATAATCACTACACAAGCAAATATATAATGAGAATTTGAAATATCATAACAATACAAATATTTATCACATTTGGACGAATTTAAACTACCTTATACAACATTCAACAATGCCATCATCATTTCCTAAAAGTCTAATGCGAGAATTAGCATTCAAAATGTCATACCAAATTCCACCAATGGATCTACATTGCATATTCCTAAACACAGCCCACCTCCCAATCCCTGGGAAACTCGATCCAAAGTATTCTTGGCCATGTTGTGATGTAACTTAGAACAGTTCCTAACCATTCAAATCTACGAATAATACTGCTCTCCAAAAAAGTTGATTCTATTTGAAGGGGGACAATGGTAATTTGTTGACCCTGTACACTACAATTAAAAGATAAATAGATAAGAACATATTCAAAAAAACTTAATATTTAGAAAAGTAAAATTTACAAACACTGCATACTTTGCATCAAAGCACAATGGAGGGACATCGGCTCCATCCCACACATATATTATCCATTCATCCCAACTTGTGTCGTAGCATATGCGCAAAACCTTTCATCCAGAGAGAAATAATAAAAGAAGCAAAATTATATAGCTTTAAAACTCAAACCCAACAATAGACAATACGAAAAACAATAAAGAAAACACAAATATTTTTTCCTTATATTGTTTACAAATTACCTTGCACACTAGATCAAAAAAAGTATCTGGCGAAATACTTTTCAGCAGTAGCATATACTGCGTCCTTTCTGCAGAAAAAAAAATTAGAATGAACAAAATGCTATAATCCGTGAAAAATAGACATAGTAAAAATTTGACACGAACAATTATTTACATAAAATAATTATATGACTGCATTTATATAATGCCACCTGAATTTTGCTTAAGATGCTGCCACCATTCTTTGATTTCTGCAACGGAGAGCTGTTCGTTCCAATTTAAAAAAAAAAGATCCATACGTTTGATAAGGTACAAAATGGCTGCACTGTGTATTTATAAGTCCATACTCTGAGAATTTTTTGTTAAAAGTTGCTGATGTTTCATTCTTGTGTCTTGTAATCTGCATGAAAATAAAATATGTCATAATAGAGAGAAAAGACAAATTTTTAAGTTGAGACTTCATAAAAGAAGAATACCTTGAGTTTACGGAGAACAATAACGTCTCCGTAATGTCTTATACGGGGTAAATGGTTGATATTGTCCATGAAGATATTTACAGAGACCTCTTTGCTTTGTTGAGAGCTCATGTGGTCAGAAGAGTTATCAACAAGTTTTAAAATAGACAAGTTATCTGTAAATTAGAAAGAAATTTGAAAATTTTAGGAAATAAAAAAAATATATTTTTAAAACAAGAGGAAGAAGAAGAAGAAGAAGGAGTGAAAGCAATTTACCTGTACTACCAGTATTCTAAAAGAAAGAAAATTCAACAACCACCCCAACTAAGTCCACTTTGCCACCTACGTGTTTATGTAGCTCACTAATAGGAACGAACAACTTCATCTTCCTCTTGATTCTCTCAAATATAGGTTTTAAACGAGGAGAATGTTGGTGTGTGTGTGTGAGGACTTTTACTTTGAAATAGGGAAAAGGGGCAAGACGAGAGTAATATTATATACTAAAGAAAATGAAAAACGACAAGTCGTAAAGGTAGGTCTTTTAATTTTATTAGTCTATAAACAAAGCCGTTCCTTTTTTTTTTTTTATTTGGGGAATGGAATAGGCAAAACACAGGGAGTGGCGTTTGGGAAGAAGAGAAGAAATTGATTCAGTGGTAGCTGCTCCTCCTTTACCAACTCAGGTTCTCATTATTATAATTCATCCTCTTTTTTTATCTTTAACCATTACTAATGCATCAATCATCTCCTTAATTTCTACTCGGATTGCTTCTGTTCCATAAATCATCTCTCCATTACTTTTGCTTCTACAATACCCGTTTCTGTCATAGCTGAATGTGTTTCAACTTCAAAATGTTGTCTTTTCTCTGCAATAATCCATATATGACTCTTATTGTCACCTATTCTTGCACCCTGCTGCTTAGCATTCTTGCTTACACTCAGTTGGATTGGACTTGACTTGTGTTTTTATCAATTTGTTCTCTTCTTGCTACTGTATTCATTTGTCTTAGATGATGTCCGCGAAAAAAGTGATAGCTATATGCCAGTCAGGTGGGGAGTTTGTGACCAATAATGATGGATCCTTGTCCTACAGCGGGGGTGAGGCATATGCAATTGACATTGATGAAAACACACAACTCATCGATTTCAAGTCGGAATTAGCTGAAATGTTCAATTGCAGCGCTCATACCATATGCATCAAGTACTTCCTCCCCAAAAATACGAAAACCCTTATCACTATCTCCAAAGATAAGGATTTGCACCGCATGATTAATTTCCTTGGCGATTCCACCACTGTTGACATCTTCATCATGTCCGAGGAAGCTATTGCGAGGAATGTGTCCATCATGCCTGCCAGTAGGTCAAGCAGGACAACTGTATCAGAGGCTGTTGTCCCTGTCATTACCCCATTTGATTTTCCTATAGATGTGGTCAATGATATTGGCGACGTTGCTATTGATATGCCTGATGAAAAACATGTTTATAGCACTCCAATTCAATTCCATGAAGAGAAGCATCGTATAGCTGCAGTACAATGGGAAAATACCATAACTGGTGTTGATCAAAGGTTTAATAACTTTAATGAATTTCGAGATGCTTTGCACAAGTATTCAATTGCACATGGATTTGCTTACAGATACAAGAAGAATGATAGTCACCGTGTTACTGTCAAGTGTAAAACGCAAGGTTGCCCATGGCGGATATATGTATCAAGGTTGTCAACAACACAACTAGTTTGTATCAAGAAAATGAATGCAAAACATACATGCGATGGAGCGATTGTCAAAGCCGGGTATCGGGCAACTAGAGGCTGGGTCGGAAGTATTATAAAAGAGAAGCTGAAAGTTTCACCAAACTACAAGCCAAAGGATATTGCAGATGACATCAAACGAGAATATGGCATTCAACTTAACTATTCACAGGCATGGCGTGCAAAAGAGGTTGCAAGGGAGCAGCTTCAGGGGTCCTACAAAGAAGCATATAATCAGTTACCATTTTTCTGTGAAAAAATAAAGGAGACCAACCCCGGGAGTATGGCCACATTCTCCACAAAGGAAGACTCAAGCTTCCATCGTCTTTTTGTGTCATTCCATGCATCAATAGAGGGTTTTGAACAAGGTTGCCGTCCTCTCATTTTCCTCGATACTGCTCCTTTAAACTCAAAATATCAAGGGACATTGCTAGCTGCTATTTCTGTGGATGCAGAGGATGGAATCTTTCCTGTAGCATTTGCTGTAGTAGATATTGAAACTGAGGAAAACTGGCATTGGTTTTTATCGGAACTGAGGTCTGCAATCTCCTCGTCGCGCCAACTTACATTTGTTGCAGATTTTGAAAATGGTTTAAAGAAAGCTTTGTCTGAGGTATTTGATAAGTGTTACCACGGCTACTGTTTAAGACAACTTTCCGAGAAACTGAATAGAGATTTGAAGGGGCAGTTTTCTCATGAAGCAAGACGATTTATGGTGAATGATTTTTATGCCGCAGCCTATGCACCTAGACTTGAGGGGTTCCAGCGTTCTGCTGAAAACATTAAAGGTATATCCCCTGCTGCTTATGACTGGGTCATACAAAGTCAGCCAGAGCACTGGGCAAATGCAT
This sequence comes from Breynia disticha f. nivosa, assembly GCA_948193385.1. Taxonomy (NCBI): domain Eukaryota; kingdom Viridiplantae; phylum Streptophyta; class Magnoliopsida; order Malpighiales; family Phyllanthaceae; genus Breynia; species Breynia disticha. The sequence continues at coordinate 6,100 of CANYCX010381297.1, read as the reverse complement.
TCTTTGGGGGAGTGAGGTATAACCACATGTCATCTAACATTGGGCAGCACTTCTACAGTTGGGTTTCAGAAGCAAACGAGTTGCCAATCACTCAAATGATTGATGTATTGAGAGGCAAGATGATGGAAGCAATTTATACTCGAAGAGTAGAATCTAACCAGTGGATGACAAAATTGACACCTTCAAACGAGGAAAAACTTCTAAAGGAAGTATCAGTAGCAAGGTCTCTTCAAGTATTAATGTCCCATGGTAGCACATTTGAGGTGCGCGGGGAATCTGTTGATATGGTTGATGTTGATCACTGGGACTGTAGCTGCAAAGGATGGCAGCTAACTGGTTTGCCTTGCTCTCATGCTATTGCTGTCTTTGAATGCACTGGCAGAACTCCATACGACTACTGCTTGAGATATTTTACAACTGAGAGTTACCGCTTAACATATGCCGAGTCAATTCACCCCGTTCCAAATGTTGACAGGCCAGTCTTCAATGAATCAAATGCGCTCAAAATAATTGTGAGTCCTCCGCCTACAAAACGTCCACCTGGCCGACCAAAGATAAAGCAGGCTGAATCAGTTGATGTCGTTAAGCGTCAACTCCAATGTAGTAAATGCAAGGGTCTCGGTCACAACAAGAAGACATGCAAAGAGTCGTAGTACACCTGTTTAATAGTGGTGAGCAGGTACCTACCATATTCTCAGATCCAATTTTTGTTTGTTTATGGCTAATACTAGATTTCCCTACGTTGCTTTGTGATCAATTGTATAGAGTGTTTTATCAGAATAGCTATGTGAGAAAAATGTGCGGTACTTTCTCGTGAATGCACATGTTACCAAAGTTGTTCTGTTACGGGATAATTCAGAATTGTCAACATGATACTTTTCATCCATAAGTTATGTCATGGCCCTTCTTTATTGATAAACTCTGGTATGAATATTATTGTTCAAAAGCCAGAGAATGCGTCAGGACAAGTAATTGATACTCCTTGTGTTAAAAAAGTGGAACAAAAGGTCTTCAGAATATCACAGTTTGTTATTATATTTCCCGGCAATATTCATGATAGTCTTAGTTTCATTAGCCTCTCGTTGTTTGTTACTCTTAATATGTGTGTAATTTGTCGAGTGTTGTTTGAATTGACCAACTATTTTCATGTTTGGTCCACAGGGGAGCATCACAGAATTGTTTGTTCTTAATATGCGTGTAATTTGTCGAGTGTTGTTTGAATTGACCAACTATTTTCATGTTTGGTCCACAGGGGAGCATCACAGAAGAAGCTGTGTTTGAGATAGCACGAGGGTAACTGAACAGAGCGTGACATGTAGTTAGAAATTAGTATGGATAGGTGGAGGCGAAGAGGGTATGAATCAGGCAGGTAGTTGGTAAGTAGTGTCATCATTTGTTTGAACATTGTTGAGTGAAATGATATAAAGGTATGGTGGCAACCAGTTGTAAATATGATTACTACAATTTAGAGTGTGTTTGTTATTAATGAAGGCTGACATGATTGGCGTTGGCAGCTTTAAGTTGGCGGCATTGGAAAGATGAGTATAGGCTGATTTTTGCTTAACATTGGAAGTGGGGAGTGGTGTGACAATGATGGATGTATTAAATTTGGTAGGATAGTTCTCGGAATGATAACTTTTTGCATAGTTCACGGCATGTATTGGTGTTCTCAGCTGAAATGCAGTAGGCATAGAAGATATGGATGGAGTCATGATTAATTTGAAGAAGATATACAACAAAGCATGCATGCATGCAGATGCAGGGGAACTCATATTATAAACAATTGGGATCAAGCACACTCAACACATGTTTTTTTCTTTTTGTTTTTGTTTTGATGATAGGGTTTCAGGCGCTTCTAGTCCTTACAGCCATTCAAATTTGGAATTAAACAGGCTGAAAGAACTAATTACAACGCGCAGGCTCATGCAGTATGGAGCTTTATGCCTCTGTAAGGGTCTAGGTAAGTTGAGATCTGAATTATTGAGTTTAGAGGGATAGAATGAGAATGAGGAAGGTAGAATAGAACAGAGAAGAGCAGAGCAGAGCAGAGAAGAGATTGACAGGAAAAGAAAAGAAGAGTGAGATGAGAATCGGAGAGAAAGAGAGGTAAGAGTTTGGCTATGTTTGGTATTGTGGTTAGAAAAAGTGGTGACAAAACAGAGTTTTACAAACAATGATTTTAAAACAAAGTTTTATAAACACAGTTATTGTATTTGGTTATAACTTTTAGTTTATTAAAGTTTTCAAGTAAAAATTGTGTTAAATGACCAAAATATCTTTTTTATTTTACATATTGAATTGTACATATATTACTAATCGAAACTCTCAGACTAATAACTAAAAAAACCATGAAAAAATAACAATTTTTCTTGTTACCATATGGAAGGTTTAAAACTAAGATGTTTATGTATAAATCACGAGTTAAAAGTTATTGGTTTGTTTGGAATTTAAAAAAAAAAATATTAGGGATATTTTTGTAAATCAAATATAAAAAGTATGGTGACAAAACTCCATTTAAAAAAAAACATCCATTTTTAACTTTTCCAAAACTCTGTTTTGATTTATAACTGTGTTTGTTCACCACAGTTTTTTTAACTAACCAAACACATAAAACTCTGTTTCATCAACAAAACGGAGTTTTCTCACCTCATCGAAGTTTCTACCTCAATCTCAAACATAACATTTGAGAGGATTATGTCAATTCATTCATAATCTCCAGTTTGCAGAATACTATTTATATGTACAAAGTGAGTAGTTAACTACTCTTCCCCATTACAATTTAACTGAACACATAAACAACTGAACACTAACACTTAACTATACTGCCACGTGCACAACTTATGCATGCAATACTTCTAGTGGTCATGGAACTATACTGCTACATGCACAACTGATGCATGCAATCCTTTCGGTGGTCATGGACTGAGAGTCAGGTTGGAACGATGGATATAGGGTTTGACACTGCTTTATCTTTCTCATTGGCCTCTGCTTCATTAGATTTCTCAGTTGTCCCTCCTGTCTCAGAGTCATCTATTGTACTGATTTCGTCCAATAACATGTATAGTATCTGTTTTAGTATAAATTGGTGACCTGGATAGTACTTGTCCACACACTTGTAACACTTCCCTGATTCTCGTTTTATCTCTTGATTATTGAAATTGCTTCTATTGTAATTGTTTGTGTTTGGACGATTGACATATGACATTCGGTTGATGATAGGTGTAGAATTTGATTTATGTGGTGAGTTGTTGTTGACTTCTGCCTTCCCTGTTGAGTGGAGTATCTCATTTAATCTGGCCTGTTCAAAAGCTTCCTTGAGGTTTGTTGGTTTAAAACGTTTCACTGCCCAACCCAATTCTTCCTTGAGTCCTGCAATGAAAACAACCACCAAGTAATCCTCACTGAGCCCTGAATTGTTTTTTCGGATGATGGACTTGAGCTCTTCAAACTTTTCTTGGTATGCCTCCACTGTGGTAAGTTGTTTCAAGCAATGAAATTCTTCTATAGCATTGCCTTCATCTTCGTCAGAAAACCTACAACACAAATTTTCTTCAAAATCTTTCCATTTAAGAACATCCCAACCTTCTTTCTAATTTTGAAACCAGATATCTGGTTTCTCTTCCAAAAACATAGTTGCTGACTCTACCTTGTTTTCCTCAGGAATTAGGGGTGAGCAAAAAAAACCAAACCGACCAATCCGAACCGAAACCAACCCGAACCAGACCGATTTTGACGGTTTTTTTGCGGTTTGATTTGGTTTAGGTTTGAAATATTCCTAACCCGATCGGTTCGGTTTGGGTTGCGGGTTGAGGGGTTCTCAACCCGACACCAACCCAAACCGACCACTCTATCTCTATTAATACATGTACTTTTAAATAAGGCTTTAAGCCTTTAGTCATTACATTTTATATCTTCATAAAAAACTCATTTTTTACAAAACCTCTAACCACTAACTACTCCTCGGCCTACCCATTACAGAACACATCTTACCTCTCAAACTCCTTCCCAAGTTCCCAACCCTAAAATCTAACATACAATACCACCACAAAGGCACAAACGCCTCTATGGCTCAGACCCACCATCGACTTCCTGTCTTCCCCCATTCGACGAACACACCCTCTAATACTCATCCCTCAACATTTTTTAGCACTCATCCCTTTTAAATCAACAAACATTTTTTCGTCTCTAATACTCTCTCTTGTTTCTTTTATCGTTGACATTATCGTATAATTTATGTAAGTTGTCTCTTTATTTTGATTTTTTATTTTGATTTTTTTTTTAAATTCTGATTTCTCATTTTTTTAGCAGTTGACTCCAGCTAGCTAACTTCCTTTGGATTCTGATCTCCGTCTGAATATGTAAGTTTTTTGCTATTTGGACTCCTATTTTGTAATCGGCATCTGTTTCCTTGGCTTGCCTTTCTGAATTGATATATGAATAAGATAAATCCTTGCTTTAGATAGATCAATACTCACTCTTGAAGTGTTTAGGTGATTCTAAGTTATTAAGAAGATGTTTTTGTACTGATAGACTATATACTGTTGATGTGCATGTGTTTTCTACATGGTTGCAGTTCGATAGGAGAGACTAAAGAGGATGAATTAATTTGTGTTTTCTGCTAGACCGTATAATGTTGCTGTAATTCTAATTTATGCTATAATTCCATTTATGCATTGCTAATATGTATTTCAATTTCCAGGTCTGAAAATGTGGAGACAAATCCATCAACTAATGAAGGAGCTAGTAGTAAATTTCAAAATGATGAGAGCAGAGGTGAACTAGGAGCTGAAATGGGACCTAATGTATAGACCACTGATTCTCTACAAACACAAGGCATTCAAACAAAAACATTTACTTCAGAACCACCTGTACCTGCTACTAAAAAGCGCTCTATGGTTGGGATTATTTTACACCAAATAATGATCCTAAAGCGCCTAGAGTTGTTCGTAATTATTGTGGTCAATCATATTCTTTTCACTCTAAAAAAACTAGAACTAGTACTTTAAGATCTCACTTGGAGTCTAAATGCAAAAAATATCCTAATAGACTTCAAAAAGGGCAGCTGTTGTTATCTTTTGAGAAGAGAAAAGAGGGTGTTGTGTTTAAGGGTCATTCTTTTAATGTTGAATCTTGTAGAAGAGCTTTGGCTGAAATGATTATTATTGATGAATTGTCTTTTAGTCAAGTAGAACGTCAAGGATTTGTGAAATATAGTCAAACTTTGGAACCAAGATTTGTCATTCCTTCTAGATGGACAGTGGCTAGGGATTGTTTGAAAATTTTTGTAGAGGAAAAAGAAAAATTGAGAATGCTTATGAAAGGTAGAAGAATTTGTTTAACAACTGATTGTTGGACTTCAATTCAAAATATTAACTATATGTGCTTAACTAGACATTGGATTGGTGATGATTGGAAGTTAAACAAAAGAATATTGAATTTTCGTCAAGTTAATAGTCACAAAGGGAAGGTTATTGGGAAAGAGGTAGAGCTTTGCTTGTTAGAATGAGGAGTTGATAAGATTATGACATTAACAGTCGACAATGCTAGTTTTAATAACCTTGCCATTGCTCATTTGAAAGAAAAAACTAAAAATTGGAGGTCAACAATTTGTGAAAATGAGTACCTCCATGTTAGGTGTTGTGCTCATATTCTTAATTTGGTCGTTAGAGATGGTTTAAAAGGAGAGAATGAATCAATTAAAAAAATATGGATTGCAGTTAGATATGTGAGGTCTTCTCCTTCTAGAAGTTCTCAATTCCTCACTTGTATTGAAAAGGAAAAGATTGATTCAAAAGGTTTGTTATGTTTGGATGTTCCTACTAAGTGGAATAGCACTTATTTAATGTTGGAGTCGGCTTTGGAGTTTGAAAAAGCTTTTGAGAGATTACTTGATGAAGATAAGATGTTTAAGAAATGTTTTGATGTGGAAAAAGTGGTTAGTCCTCCTAGTGTTGAAGATTGGGATAATGTAAGGGTCTTTGTTAAATTTCTTAGAATTTTTTATGATTCTACTTTGAAGTTTTATGGATCTTTATGTGTGACATCAAATAATTCATTTCGTGAGATTGTAAATTTGCATGACATGTTGGGATAATGCATT
>CANYCX010381224.1:0-12383 GCA_948193385.1 Breynia disticha f. nivosa | reverse complement strand
ATTTTGGTGCTAATATTTGTTTTAATATAATATGTACTATACATTGATGCCTATATTTGACTAGAAGTTTATTTTTTCGATAGTGTACAAATTGTGACTTATGCATGTATGCATACTTTGATCTCTAAATGATTTTCATGATTATATACTTTATATATACTAAATAAATTGGTTTTCAAAAACAATTTCATAAACATGTACGTATATAAGTAGGAACAGAGGACGGGTCTCTCTTTCTGGGCATTCTCCTATAGTTATGCTTTTTGTTGGATTCTTTTTTTATAATATTGTAATCTTTTGTCGTTTAAAAAAAGAGTGAGAGTTGATGTGTTAATTCGTGTATCTTTTTTATATATTATTTTTCCATTATCAAACATCAAGAATTTTTAAAGCTCCATAAATGAACAAGTCGAACTCAAATAGTATAAATTTCGGTTCAAATGCTCGCAAGCAAACACGATAAAAGACTGGGGAAGAAACTTGGTGTAAACTTATTAACACTTCTCATAATAGAAATTGTAGTTAAGTAAAAAGTAAAAATCTACTTTTAAATAATGTTAAAACAAACTTGTGACAAACACAAATCGATGATCAAATAAGCTATTAGTCAAACTCAAGACAAAATTCCATAAAAAAAAAAGCAAAATTAGAATTCGAACTCATTAAATTTTAAATTATCCGCAAAATTTAAACAATTTTTTAACAAAGTTAAAACTAAAATTCATTAAATTTTAAACAAACCACAGTATATAAAAACTAACTCGAGTGATCTCAAATTCACACTCAATAATTCCCACACATATATACATAGCACTAACCTTTCTTCTTCATTGAGTTCTTGAGTGAGAACTTCTCAATTATTGTTGTTGATCTCTCCTCCAACCGACACAACTCAACAAATCTGCAGAAATGCACCAAAGCTTTCTACTGCAGATCCTCAATATTCACACAGCATTCTGACAGTAACTTTTTATACGAAGCAATTTTGTTGATGCAGTTAGTGCAGTTACATATCATCTCATTTATCGCTCAAATTCTACATATCATCATTTATCGCTCAAATTCTTACTTTCTCACCATGGAATCCCAAAAATTTTACTCAAGAACTCCCTCTAATCTACAATGTTCCCAACATAGTTAACTCATCAAATATGAAAACACCTCCCGGAAACAAGAATTTACTGGTTAATTGTTCTTGCAGCTGGTGAAAGTGTTAACAAAAGAAAGTAAGCAGTAGCAATGTCAGAAATCAGAACCCATGAAACAGAGTAGAATGCATAAAAGGAAATGCTTTGTTACTTGCACGGTATGATCTGCTTCTAATACAGACAACACGTCAAGCTAACAAAAGAGAAAGTATGTAAAAGAAAGGGAAAATCATTTTCAACTTAGAAGAGAAAAACAATAGAGATCAGTAATAGCACAGATGAAACTAAATAAGAAAGTGAAAAGCAGCTAGAATAGTTCTCAACAACAGGCTGGTATCCAAAAGAATAAGGAGGTTGACATCCAACAGGGTATGGTGGAGGGTGGCAACACGCGGGTGGAACCTGAGAGCAATCGAATCCAGGAGATGCTGGTAGATAAGGGTTCTCAGAGACCGGCGCGGGCGGCGGAGGAACTCCGTATATTGGCTCGGGATGTAGTTGAGGTGGTGGTGGTGGAGCATTTTGATGACATGGGAACTGACAAATAGTGCAATTCAGGCATACGGTTGGTGAAGGCATGACATCCCATAGTTTCCTGGACTATATATGGTCACAAGACTGATCACTGAGAAAGAGACTGCTAAAAGAAAGAACAAACTTGGTGGTACCATAACTGGTTTCAGGTAGAAAATCAGTGAGCGGAACTAGGTGGATTCCTGAAGTATCAGACAAAGATAAAATAACGATATACAGCAAAAGCACATAAAAAATATTAGTGCACGTGAGTGAATATTAAGATTATGTTCTATCAGAAAGTTATTTGTTATTCAATCATCAGAAACCGTTGTGATATCCCTTTTTCTAATGGCTGCTAGATTGAAATAGAGAAAATCCTTCCAAAGGAACATCAGAGGAAAAAAAACTGCTCAGCTCAATAGAACTAGGAAAATGAGGAGCATAGATTTCATTCATAAATTCTAACAAAGGAAAACAATCACATCTACAAACAATGTAACAATCAATGAGCTCATATGTTTTCCATGGTAGTCGATGAGCTTACCTAGTTAATTTCCTAAGTAAGATATGTGAAGAGTGAGCGCATCGTTCATCTCCTCTTCTCTATCTTCAAATACATGATATATCCGAGCATTGGATCCTTTATGTGACCATGTAAGATCGGACAGATGCAGTTTCTCTAATCAGCAGCAGCAGCAGTATTTTAAATATGAATAAATGAATGCTAATGCATAGGTGGTTGTACGAGCATATATCTTCCTAATGGCGGTCAGCAGAATTCGACCGATTCCAATCTTGGGTGTTTAAATACAAGTAACTTATCTGGTCATCAAAATATGTTATTGGCATTGGGGAAAATCCAGCGTAATTTCTTTCAACCTTTGCTGCGCATAAGTCGGTAATGTACTTGAAAAGTTCATTTTTCTGGGCAATAGGCTGAGCTGCATATTCCTTAAAAGGCATCCACTGCACCAAATAAAGGGGCAATTATAAGGCTTGTTTTTGGTAGGTAATAAAATGTATGGAAACTAACATAATGGATAGGTTTTTAAAAAAAAATAAAAATGGAAAGCAGGGAAAAGCAACAATAGAACAAATTGAGGTCATCAATACTTAATTTCTGCGAACCTGGGCTGCCTCAATCTCTAGTTCTTGCATCTGGATGTCAAAAGAAATTGGTTGCTGCACACACAGGAAAAACAAATCCGACTTCTCGAAGAATGTCTTGTGTGTTTCCCTTCAAGTCCAAAATATATTAAGATACCACTTGATTTATTCAGAGTACACCACAAGAGTCTCATCAACTGTAAGTAAATATCCATACTAAACTTTGGGGCTAGAAAAAAAGATGGAGGTTGCAATATGGATGTAGCGAAGGGAACTTACATGTTTCATAAGCAAACTTAAATGCCATATTCAATTTGAAAGAGCAATAATATTTTTTTTCTTTTCATCATCATTTTACATTCTAGGAGCTCAGTACTCAACCGCTCAAATCAAAATTCACTGGTACATTAGATATCATTGGCATATTATTTTACTTCCAGGCAAAACTCAGAATCATAAAAAAAATTCTCAACATAATCAACTACAAAATTTCTGAGAAAAAATATCAAGTCTATTTTCAAATTCAGCCAAGTTTATGAATTCAGCCAAGTTTATGCAACTTCTCACCAGCTTCAAATTTCAAAAACATAATCTATTACACACTATCGAAGGATTTTTTGTTATACACTTCAAAAAAAGTGCTATATTCAATCAAATCTCATATAAATCAGGAAACTTAAAGATGGCTGTTTTAAATTTTCCGTTTCACCATTCCCAACTTAAGGTGTAAGTTACTAAAGAAAATGGATGAACTGGTCCATTATACATGAGCATGCCACTGCAAACCATCTTGAACAATGATCAACCAAGACACATTATCAATATTCAGGGACAAAAAGAAGCTGATTTCCTAGAAAGTATCGGTTAGATGATAGAAATCATTCAATGCTATTCAAACACACATGCACACTGAGGGCAGAAAGCAAGGACGTGAAAGGAAAAAAAAAAGGCACTTTTGCAACAGCATATCCTACATACCTGAAAGCTAGAATCTCCTGAAACTTTGTATCTATCTGGAACAATGAATATTAAAATCTTAGAAAGTCGCCTAATCTGCCAGCCATAGAAGTCTAAAATTATTTATGACTCACTCCTGTCTCTTCTTTAACTTCTCTTTCAGCCGCATCCCAGATGTCCTCTCCCTACATATAAAACACCCCTTATAAATGGAAATAATTAAGATAAAAACAATTGTTGCACAGACAAAAGTCACACTGCATATTGTACCTCTTCTACAACTCCGGTTGGGATTTTCCAGACACCAGAACCCTGAAATATGCCACTCTTTTCCTGAACTACGAGGAGCTATCAAGTAAAATAATTCTTGTTTCAATAATAACAAAAAAAGATGAAGAAATTAGTAGAAGCGCCCAAAGCTGAAAGGTAAAAATGAAATGAAATACCTCCCCTTCATTATTCAAGACAAGAGCGCCAATGCCAATTCTATGAGAAGCATTCGAAGGGATAGTGCAGGGAGTTTCAGGAATCCAGAAGACAAGCATGAGGTAGTCTGGTTCAGCATGATGGTATTTAAATCCTTCCTGTCATAGGGTGACAGATGAACCAGAAAGTTAGGCAATAGTTTATCTCACCCTTTCTCTCTCCTGCTCTCTCAAAAAGAGAAATTGATTAAGAAAAAAGGATTTTTAACCAAACAATGTCTGCAAAACTTGTAAATTAGAACACTGGAAACTCTTATAGTCCATCAAACCATTTAATACTTTTAGCCTCAGATTTGCATAATCACATACTATTGCTAGATGAAAATGTAATACCAGTGTCTTTCATGCTGAGATTTTTTTTTTCCATATAAGATGATCTTTTCATTGTAAATTCAAAACCCAACATGGTAGTACTGTTTTCAGATGATCAATTGTGCAAATCCCACAGGCATCACACGTTCAATTTAAAATTGTGAGTTACACCCTGCCTCTGTTAATATCAGCAGGGAAAAAAATTACCTCAACTGCTGTTTCCACAAGATGCACAAGGGTGATGGGAAGCTTAATCCAGACACCTGTCTTCCCCTGCAAAAACAAAATTCACATATCATTAATTCTACAAAAGAAAACAATCAATTGACCAAACTTATCCACCTTCTTATTCAATTCGGAATAATTTGAACAAACACCTGGTGCCTCCAGGCAGATAATGAAGCTCTAAGCATACTGAGAAAAATATCTGAATTTACAGACTCTTTCATTTCCACAACTACGCCTCCATGTTCTTCATCCAAAGCAGGAAGTAACAGATCATCCATACAACCCCTATCTTCAACCAAATCATCCCGCGGCTGCAGTGAAACGGACCCCACCATATTCAACAATCGCCAATATACACTCACCAACAGAAATCCTAACAAAAAAAACACCAAATTAATAAAAAAAAATTCATCCACAATCACAATTATGATTCTGAGATTACAAACATCATAAACACTAATTAAAATTACAAAAATGGCCTCACCATATTAAAAAAAAAATCACCCTAACATGGTCTCCAACAAATAGCCTAAACAAAAAACATCAAATAAACAAAATTTCATCCATAATCACATTATGATGCTAAATTCGTGAATGTGTTAAATCAAAACAAAAAATCAAAACACTAATTAAATTACAAAATTGATCCTAAATTATTCAACTATAAACAATCTCCAATAAAGAGCCTAGAAACATCAAGATAAACAATTCATCGTCAATATAAACAATTCATCGTCAATCGCATCAACGAAACGAATATCAGAATTAGCTAAACTATTACAAATATCATAAACTAAACTGTAATAAACATCATAAAAATTAATTAAAATTATGGAGCGATTATTATTATTTATCACCTTAGATTTTTGACAAATAAAGCTCAAATTAAACAATTAATAATTATCACAGTAACGAATCAAGAATCACAAATTAGTCAAAAGCAAAACTAAACATCACAAACACTAACTATAATTACGTAGCAATTACACTAATTCCAAAAAATAGAGTCTCAAGCAATGTAATTAAAAAGGAAAATCTCAATCTAAAGAAATTCAAACATAAATGAAAAGACACCGTTCAAGAGCAGAACATAAAAACGAAACGAATGACATTAAAATTGAATTAATAATGGCAGGAGAGTGATAAACTCGAAGAGTTTCATTTTTTACTTACTGTCGTTTTGATGGTGCAGGAGATTTTGTGTGTGAATGTGGTGGTAAATTTAAAAAGAGTGGAGGGAATATTTATAGTGGGAAATAATTTAGTGCGAGAGTACCTGTTATGCGTGATGACGCAGATCCACTCATTGTACTACACGTCATGTGGTCCCGGTTATTACGAGCCGCCCGATTTGAGTGAGAGGACCACTGGACCACTACTATTTGATGACGGTAAATTACGTCTAGGTCCACTTGTATTGTACGGATAACTTTGTCGGTGCCTCGTAAATTTTACTCCTCCGTTTTAATTTGATAGGTTATTTTCGACAATTTAAAATTAATAGTTAAATTACTCGTAATAATAATTTTTATTATTTAATTTTATAATTTTATTTTTATTTAATAAATTATTTAAATTAAAAAATAAATATTTAGATAAATAAATTTATATTAAAAATACAATAGTATAAGTAATTTGATAAGAACAATAAAAAATAATTTAATGCATTTTCCAATAACTACTATTTTATTCATTATTTATTAAAAATAATTTTTAAAGGATATCGTTCTCAAGCAAGTGGAACATATAATTGATGCTTTGAAATTTTAGATATTAGTTGAATTTTTCGTCTTTAGAGCACGTGTATCGGTATATGATATATTTTCTCTGTTTCAGATTGTATGTCTTTTAAGATTTTTATATACGATATAGTTAATATGTATCAATTTAATACTTAATTGACTAATATATATTTAGATATATAAAAAATTATTAAATTAAATTTGTATTAAAATATAAAATTAATAAGAACAATGTCAAAATAAAATATTAAATTTTACATTAAAATTGTAAAACTATACATAATATAGAAAAAAATACTCTATTCGTCCTAAATTATATGTCGTTTAAAATTTTGGATATAAATTAAGAATATGATTAACATGTCTTGAACTAGTGATTAATAGCTATTATCCTCTTTTACTCATATAGATCAAAAAAATTATTAAATTTAATTTGTATTAAAAATATAAAACTAATGAGAGTATATAATATAAAAAAAATCATATTTTTCATAATATATTCTATAAAATTAAAAGTGTAAAACGACATATAATAAAAAAATCATACTTTTTAAAAAAGACATATATTTTAAAACGAACTGAGTAGTTTTTTTTATAAAAACACACATTTTAAAACAATGTGCTTATCTAAAACGACATATATTTTAAAACGAATAAAATAATTTTCCAGTTCAAATTCATTAGTATGCATTAGAGGTGACATATGTTCTTGATTGTTTTTCAAGAAGCATTCAACATTGATTGAGATTCAAAGTCGGAAATCGAAGACCAAAGACTCATAATTCATCGTTGATTCAATCCAAAGTGGAAGACCAAAGTCTAAATGAATTGAACCAAAGCAATCCAATTATGCATGTCCGTACTATTGTTGAAAAACATTCCCCATCCGTGGGGATTCCTTTCCTTCCCATTAAAATAGGTGATTTTAGACATATTACGAAAATATTTTTTTTAGTTATTTTAGTTATAAATGACAATGAACATATAATTTTGTAATATTATTTTTATTTAATCAATCATTTTAATTAGATAATAATTTATTCGATAAATAATTTTGATTTAGAAATGTGAAAATGTCATTTTTTTAAATGAGTAAAATAAATTTTAAATAATAAATTAAATATATGAATATAAAAAAATATTTATATATTGAGATAATTAATATGAAAATAAATTTTATTAAAATGAGACGGAGGAAGTATAAATAATGTTACTTCAATCGCAAATTGATGCACAAATTTGGACAATTGCAATGATTAAGAAACTTATGGTTGAATTAATTGTTAGTGATAATTATTATGTATTTTATAAGATTTTTTTTTTGGTTTTTACAACATAAGATTGTTTTGTTTAATTAGCTATTTTATTTTGATAAAAAAAAACACTGTGATGCATCTGCTCAAAGAGATTTACTAACAAAAGGATTGAGCTAATGATTATGATATATTTTGAGGATGAAATCAAAATTTGTATGTTTTCACGTGTTTTTAAGTAATTGTAAATTTTGGTTTAAAATGCATTAGGCAAAGAGAAGAAAACTATTCAAACAACAACCGCCTCCGCCTCCGCCTCACAAAGCGATCGCTTGCGGAGATCGACTTCCAAATACAACGCCCATTTTTCCATCTTTTTTTTCATCATTTTCTATCGAATCTAAGGTAATTCTTTTCTTTACTTTCCTCTTCTTTTTTTTTTCCTAGATCTAAATTCGCACGTATGATTTCAACAGAGCATCGGAGTTTATGCATATTTTTCTTTTTTTTTCTAAGTATTCGCTGTTTGGATTGGTTTAGTGAATTTTACCCTGTTCAATTCTCGTTTATGACTGGTTAGAGTGAATGGTGAAGTGAAAATGAACGAAGGAGAAAAACGAAACTGATCGCATAGCGGAGTGGATATCGCGTTAGACTCCGGATCTAAAGGTCGTGGGTTCGAATCCCACTGCGATCGTTTTCATTTTTACTTTTATTTGCTTGGTTCGTGTCATGTGTGTATATATTGTTGTTGATGTTTTTTCCTTGTTTGGTGATAAGATATTTGTGGCATTATGCAGCAGAAATTGACATTTTGGCTCCTACTTCTCTAAGCTAAAGTATTTTTGGTGATTGATTTTTTTATGCATTTGTAATTTTTGTTGGTAATACAGATGATGGATGATCAAGCGCTCGGATTTTTTGCCAACTTCCTTGGCATGTTCGCCTTTCTTCTCGTGATTGCTTATCATTATGTAATAGCTGACCCCAAATATGACACCAATTGAAATTGGTAATCTTGTAAGCTTGATGGTTCTTTTTAGTTTTCAATCTCAGTTTTGTTGACTCGGTTATGTGACAATGACATTTGATTTTCTGCACTTTATGTCTTTATGATCTATTTGTCCAAGGTTTACATGTATGGATTGTGTATGCATTTAGCAGATTATGCATATGAAAATGTAGAGCTTTTTATGGAATGTTGATGTTGTGATTCATTGAACTAATAATATTCTCTTCCATGTGCGTTGATAAAGCGGGTGTTGAATCTCATTTCATATGTATATCCCGAGCATGTTTATTTGTTATAGAGGAATCGTTACTGTTCTGTGTTGGCACAATAATGATGAATTGCGGAGCAATCAGTTGAATAGTGTAATTGATATTTGCTAAATGTGAGTGCTTTTGATATGCACGTTGTTGGCTGCTTTGGCAAATGCTATGATAAATTTTCTTTACTTTTCATTGTTAAAGCTTAGTGCTTATCATCATTTCTTGAATGTACAATGTAATGGACCTGATTATAACAGACGATTTTTTTGCCCGAGAAGTAGCAGTCATTTCTTGAATGTATAATGTAATGGACTTGATTAAGTGGATGATTTTTATCATTATCAAGGCAATTGAAGGAAACGTGAAGTCGTCTATGACTCTATGTGATGTCGTATTTCATTATGGCCTGCTTTACTTTGTTAGTTTTTTGTTGTTATTGTCAGACTAGAAACAAAGAACAGATGGTGTTTGTGTGTGAGTTCGATATAACAAACTCGTAGGCAGGTATATATACAGGGACTGCACAGGCACAAAGGAAACCATCTGAATTGTCATCCCGTTAATAGCTGACCTTGTGTCTGGAAGAGAATTGCAGCCTCTCGAATTGCTGCTGCGTTACCTTGCCCTGCCATTTTTATCATTATCAATACCACACTTATCATTTGTCAAACATTCTCTGTTCATTTTATTAATTCCTTTTACTGTTCTATCGGTTATTTTGGGTTGGTTCTATCAGAATCACATTTGAATAAATTGAATGATTTGGAAGGAATTTATTGGTTACTGTATGTTTGTTCTGATTTGGAAGGAGTTTATTCTCATGTGAACTTACCATATCCAGAATTGCATGTAAAGTTTTTCTGTTTCATTCTGTTACAGCCATTTCATGGCCAGCCATCGCAGGAACAGTTCCTGCTGTGTGGCAGCCTCGCATAACTGTAAGTAAATATGAGTGGTGAACCATTCCACTTCTTCACGGAGGCACATCCCCTTTTTGGAGAGCATGTCGCTACAGCTCCAATCATCTCACAAACCTTAATGATGCACTATCAACCCACAATTTTACGAGTACTTTTATTATTATTTCTCTTAAACAATAGTCTTAATAAGGTAATAAATTTTGATTATTACCTTATTAAACAATAGTCTTAATAAGGTAATAAAGAAAATCTAAAAAAATTTGTAATGCATTGCAACATTTGGTCAAAGAGATTTACTACCAAAAGGATGCAGTTAATAATTGTGATGACATTTAAGGATTAAATCATAAATTGCATGTTTTCACCTGTTTGAAATAAATTGTGCACTTCAATTAATTAATTATTTTTTTGTAAAGTTTATTTGAAAATGCATCAAGTACTTCTTTTAACTAATAGTTATTTTTGTAAAATTTCCTTTAAACTTCACAATCTTTCATGAAAATAAGAGAAATCAACAATATTTCTAATTTTTCAATATGGGTATTCTTATTATTTAAAAGAAAGCATAAAGTTTTATAAATTTTTTATTTATGACATGATATTTAAAAAGTACTACTTAAAAAATTAACAAACACTTCACATTCTGTGAGAATATATTTTGTACTCCCTCCGTCCCCGAATAAGTGTCGTGTTTGTAAAAACAATTTGTCCCAAAATATTTGTCATTTTATAAAATCAAGAATCTATTTTACCTACATTTCCTATCTTACCCCGCCTCTTAAATTAATTAAGTCTACACAACAATAAATTTTATTATCTGAGTTCCAACACTGAATACACTACTACCAAGATTTTAAGAGACATGCGTAATTTGCATACATGTACTGCACTTGCACCATCTTCTATTAAAATAGAAAAAACAGCTGTTGTTGTAAAAAATCATTTTGTTCAATATGGACAAAGCAAACACGACAAAAAATACTTATCAAGAAGGTTCAGAGTTGTGCATGAATGGGGCAAACAAGATTTCAGATTCTCTCAGAAGGCCTGACACAAACAAAAGTGAAACAAGTCTGGATTTTGACTTAAATTTTCTTGCAGATAAGGGTTTTGATTTAAACAAGTTTCCAAAAGAATTTTTCACAGAGAAAGAGATTCAACAAGGAGTCAGAGACATGGTAAAAATTTATCTTCCCAATTTTTTTGAGTAGTTTCATCGTTGTAATATTTGGAAAGAACAATCTCATTACTCAAAAACAAAACAAAATAGAAATTTAAATCAAAGCAGTGAGAGATTCCTCTAATATTACAGGAAGACATTTGATTTGAGTAGGAAGTTTGCCTTCACTTTCTAGCATGACTTTGTTTATGTGAGGAATCTTGTATTTGTGGGAGCCTTTTGCCTTCATAATTTCCATCATACATAATTGCAGTGTCAAAAATATGCGATTTGACACTGCAATTATATTAAAAATTGGATCATGTGGTATGCTATTTTCCTCAAGCATTGATATGCAAAATTGTAATCGAGATCTTTTGTTTTCTTCCGTCAAAAAAGGTTTTATGGCATTGGAATGTCTTCATATAGATCCCGACTTAAACAACCTATGACAAGTGCTTTTACTAGTATTCAAAGAAAAAGCCAGTGATCTTATATTACCTCGTTTGTGTAATGGAATATCATGAAGCTGATTCACGTCTATTTGAACTCTTTTTCGACCACAATTTTGTGTTCTTCTATGAGACCATTCACCAGTATTTTTTGAATAACTCCAAATGCGTTGAACTGTACGAACACTAACAGAAAAATGTGTCGCAACTTGGGTTATTGTTCCTTTCTTCAATTTCCCATCAACACTTTTTTGTAAAAGCATTTCATATAATGCTTTGCATTGATCATTGGACAAATTAGGTTTCAATTTTCCTAAAATAAAAAGTTAAGAAGATGTTAGTTTCAGAATGCTTCAAATTAAGTTCTATGAACATATTATGAATAAAATAAGGAAGTACCAGCAT
Organism: Breynia disticha f. nivosa; assembly: GCA_948193385.1. Lineage (NCBI taxonomy): Eukaryota > Viridiplantae > Streptophyta > Magnoliopsida > Malpighiales > Phyllanthaceae > Breynia > Breynia disticha. Next base: position 427 of record CANYCX010381224.1, on the reverse strand, counting down.
TTGCAGAGTTCAAATTCTGTTGGGCGTCTTCTACACTGAGTGCAATTTCACTTAAAGCATCATGCATTGGTGACATTAGAACAACATCTTCTTCAGGAGCAATATTCAAATCAAATTCATGTTAAACCATTTTTTTTGTCTTTTGTTACCACTCTCACAATTCAAAATTCTTAAAGATTTCACTCATATATAGAAGAGATTTTTAGCGGGAAATATTTTATTAGGCTAACAAACCAATTTAAGGTTACCAAATATCTCTTCCGCTCCATATTTTCCCTCCACTGTTTGTGACCAATTTGCTTCATTAATTAACTCTAGAATCAAAACAATAATTAACTCCAGCATCAAGACAATAATTATTTTTCTTTTAATGATTCAAATTAAAATATTTTAAAGGGTGTTTTAGTCAATTTATATTCATTTTAAT
>CANYCX010381213.1:0-10570 GCA_948193385.1 Breynia disticha f. nivosa | reverse complement strand
TTCCACCTCCTTTTCATATGGACCTAACTTCTGTCTCCCTACTCCCGTCTCCGAATGATCGATCATTTATCACCTTTCCATATCACATATCATATCACATATCACATATCATATGAAAACATAAACACGTTCACGTACCTGTTTCGTATGCCTTTTTCATTTTGCATACCTGTTTCATTTGAATCGTTTCTACAATTCCTTTTTCATTCCACATATCACATATCGTATCATGTAAGTACGCACATATTTCATCATCTCGTTTCACTTTCATTTTCATTTTCGTTTTCGTTTTTATTTTCGTATAGGTACGTGGAAATCTCATTCGCATTTCATTCGTAGCCATTCATATATAATCAATTCATATACGCAATATCATTTGTAATTCATTCGACGATAAATATAAAACCATTCATTTTAATAAAGCCAAATAGTGAGATATACTCACCTGTCAGCTGAAGTGCTCGGACTGGTGTGAACTCACGTCCCGTCCGACTCGGCTATGTTGTCGTCCTATAACATATATCAATCATTTAATAATAACCAATCAACAATTTACCTAAACTTTCCAATATAATTTCCAATTTAATGCATGTCCTAGTAATTTCCTTTATTTTACTTCTCAATATCGCAAACCCTAGTCAGAACCCTAACCCTTTTTCCTATCGTTACTCAAATTAGGAATAACTCAATATAACGTATTTCTAACTTAATTTCAAACTCAATTCTATTAATAATCACTAATTCTTGCAAGAATTAACTTTAAACAATTATAGCAAAACTCGTAAAAACTAACGAAAATTCCGAGTTTTACCTATTTCGCTTATACCACTGGGTTCCCAGCTCGAAACTACGAACGATTCGATATCTCGAACCACTTTTCTAATTCAAATCCACCTCTCTCTCACTAAATCTCTCCCTTTTTTGAACTCTCTCGCTCTCCCTTTCTCTGGAGTGTTTTAAATGATTCTGAGGTTTCTGAACAATCGAGGAGCATCTGAACTTATACCCTTTTTGCTGAAATTGGTAAAGTACACGTGGTGGGCATAGGATTATGCGTGGTAGTGCCCACCACGCGTCTATGGGCATTCACCACGTGTACTTTTATATTCCAGAGGTTTGTCCTTCGTTTCAGCTATTTCACGTCACCATTTTGTCTCTCTTTCATCTACTTGTTTTTAATCATTTATTTTCGTCATTTTAATTGTAAAACTCTTTAATTTTATTAAACATATTATTTAAAACATTAATTAAGTCATTCAGGACGAGGATGTTACAAGTAATGAGGATTACTTATAATAATAAATGTGGTATTAATTATGGTCTCGATTTGAGTGTTATTAGGTAATATAGAATTTTCAGCGAAGATTATGTGTTAATTTTTCTATTGCAAATTTCATTGTGTGTGCGTACATGCCTTTGTGGACGTTAAAAATTATTGTGTAATAAGTTGAAAATAGCATTTGTTTGGTATTGGCGAGACTTAATGTGAAATAAGTCAGAAATACCAATTGTGGGGTATTAGAATTTTAGTTCTATGTTTATTGTTCATGTTTAATTAGTTTAAATGTTATTTGAATGTGTAAATTGTTTAGTACAATTTATTAGAAATGTTGCATTTCTATATAAATAAAATTTTCGTAATTTTAGTTTATTATGCAATGAACATATGTTGACTAAGTCATAGTAACTTAGATAGTGGAACTAAATTGGAATTTACTTTTAATAGTTTAATTTTTGTGTGGTGAATGCATTAGACAAATAAAATTGCGGTTATACCACATTGTATGTAGAGCTCATTTTATGTAAACCAAACATATGATTAAGATTTAATGAACAAATAGTAAATTAGGTACAATGCTAAAATTCTTTATTTAGAGAGCAATAAATTCTATAGTTAATATTTATTTGTGTTGTAATTACTATCTATGTATTACTTCTAAAAGTCGATTCATTTTGAGATAAGTGTAATCGTAAGTTAGGCTCAGGTAGTATTAAGCGCATAGTTTAGAAAATAGTTTTCCAAATGCACGATTAGAAACTACGTGTTTTTAGCACCTTATTTTTAAAGTCAAAATTCAAGGAAGTACTATATGCTCGACAAAATTTGGTTTTATGCGAAGTGAAATAAGAGAATTCCATTGTGTACATTATTATGCTTTGTGTAATAAATGATGAGTGAGATTACTAAGAATCATATTAGTGTCAAATTTACTGGATCGGTGGATCGAGGCCTTTGACTTCTAAATTTGACACTTGAATACAAGGGTTGTGTATAAAAGCTTAGAAGCTTATATGATTCATGAATTAGTAATATTAGTTAGTCGGTAATTAATGCGAATAAATACACCAGAAGATGTTATCTATTCCTTAAGTGGGTTTATCAACGTGGGAGACACATGAAATAACAACCTAAACTTGATAAATATATAGGATTATTTGTCGAGAAAGTTCTTAGAAAAAAAGTTGAGAAATTTTTTAAACTATGGACAATTTGTAAGGAATAAGCTTAAGAATTGAAATTCTTAAGAGTTGAAAGATTTGTTAGACTAAAGTGTAGTTTTAAAACATGAATTTGAGATGTTTTGTTAGTAAAATATTTTGATTACTTAAAGTATCCTACGTTGGAGTATACACTTTGCAGTGAGAGGCGTACCATGTTTAAAAAATGTTGTTTTGTGTTTCATTTTCCGAAGATGATAAATTCAAAACTTGATCCTCCTTATTGAAGAATTAAGTAGTCTTCAATTGTGTTTAAAGTATCTAAGTGAAAAAAGTCAAATAAATCAAGAGTGACACAAAAAGTGGGAGTCAAGAAGTAATTAACTTATTCAAGTGAGTCTTGAAAAGTTAACATCTTCTCTAGTTGTACACTTATGTCTTAACTCATTGAAGAACGTCTTCAATAGATCTTTAAAAGATAACATTATTGTTTACATTATGGTTGAGTATGGACTAAATATCTCTAATAATATAGAGATAAATTTTATCACTTTGTTTTAAGCATTATTTTACTGATAATGTAATCTCATTGCGTGTGACTCTAGACAAGGTTAGCCTAGATTGTTTTGATCAATTAGCTAATAGTTAGAGTGTTAGGAAATTCTTTAAGTTAAGTTGCCCAATTATGATTAATGTCTACAGCAACATACTGGTAGTGTGAATATTAGTTAAGCTGAAAACTTATTGTAATCCATTTTGTTGTCATTAGTTGATGATATGTTTGAGGGGAAGACATAGGCCTAATAAAATAACTTTTCTGATCATACTCATGTCATTCATCATCATTAACCATCATTCATCATACATACAAGTATATCATATATTCAGTTTACAGTTATTTTGCTATACACTTAGAATATTGATCATAATAGTTAACACATCTATGGATTAAACTTTGTGTTAAGCTATTACGCCCTTATATTCTTTATTATACAAGTTCATACTTTATGTAGAACTGTTATATAACGTCTATAACCTAAATATACCCATAATTCAATGTTCCAATCCTGCAAAAACACTTTTAACACAACATTTACTCTAAGGCAATTATCATTAAATCTAGCAACACACACCTCAACAATCATATAGATCTCAATCAAGAACAAACTCAGATATTTATATATATATATATATATATTCATAGATCTCAAGAAACAAATGTTCGTATCAATCCATCATAAAACACATCGTATGTACAAGAAGAACATGCAACAAGAGTCAAAATATCCTAGGCCCAACTCTGATAAGGAGAGAGAAAATGGTCCGGGAGTAGCAGTTGACCCACCTGTCAAGTATATACCTCAACTAGATCCTGAAACAAAAATCACAGTTGCGTGAGTTGTAGGCTTAGTGAATAGTCTTTTAAGAACATAATATAACAATCAATTGTTCAACTCACGGTAAAAGAATAATTAAAATGTAAAACAAGTATAAACGATTATAATTTTGATTCAATTGCATGTCATGTTACCAATTTAATTCAATATGCTTTTCTGTGATTATCTTATTCTTTTACATTTCCTTTAATCTGTTCATTCATATATGATACTCTTTATCATTCGTCATGCAACGTAATTTCATATGCAATATGCTCGATATCCTCCTCTCTGTGCTTCCTTTCCAATATGATCGATCATTTAATCACCAAACAATCTCTCCACCAATATCATATCCATTTCTGTCATATCATATCTGTATCTATCAATGCAAACATACAATCATATATCGATGAATAAATGTGAACGTACCTGTTCACACTTTTATTTTGCTCGTACCTGTTCGACATTCGATAATATATACATATTCATTATCAATTTTTTATTAATTCCACATTTTACCATTCAAAGCATATAATCGTAATTTATAAATAAATTCAAACAATTAAGCAATTTCATATGTAAATTGGTGTATTCTTTATATTTAAGTGAGTTAGACTACTCACCTGTAAACTAAAATACTCGGATCTCTGAGTACTCTGATCCTGCCCTGATCGTCTAGTCTGTCGTCCTAAATAAACCATATATAAATCTTTCTATAAGATCCTATATAACAATAATTATAATGCATGCCCTAAAATTTTCATGTGTTTTGCTTCTCGTTCTTACAAACCCTAAACCTAACCCTATAAATCTCCTAATTCATTTTGGATCATTAATTACTAGATTCCAATCAATTCTAACTTAATTCTATTCATTTCAATAATCAATTCAATAATAAAACTAATAAAACTCGTAAAATTTTACGATAGACTTTGAGTTTTACCTGATTTGAATATACCAATAGTTACCGGCTCGAGATTATGATCAATTTGATAGTTCGAATCAATTATCTCACTTAATCTGTTAATCGCCCACTCAATTCTCTCTCTAGAACCTTAACCCTCACTCTCTCTCTCTCAAATTCTCTCCCGATCTTTGCAAATATCTTGATGGTTCTAAGAAATTCTTGTGGAAACAAAACTTATATTTTTTCACCAGAATCGAGAAGTACGCGTGGTGGGCGTGGAGTACGTGTGGTCTTGCCCACCATGCATTTTTACTCCCTGACCACGTGTAGTTCTTAGTTTTAAACTTCCTTTGATTTCTTAATGACTTAAATCAACCTTCCATCAACCTTTTATCAACCTATCTCAAGCTTGATTTCAATCATTTATTTTCTTTATTTTAATGAATAATTTCTTATTTTTATTAAACATTTTACTTATGACATTAATTATATGATTTCAGAACAAAGATGTTACACCTAATGTGTTCATCATTTTATGATATGACTATTATTGTAATACTCGTAGTTTCTTAAGACATATCACAAAAACAAGAGCATGTAGCTGCTTCTTAGATCTTATTTGTCTAGATGTGATTCAATCAAAGATGCTAAGATCGACTAACTTCTTGAGTGGATTTGATTGAAGAATAAACATAAGTGATGATATGGATTTGAATATGAGATGTTGATTTCTAATTCCATAACAAAGGTTATGTGAACATAAGGAAGAATCATTCTTCTTAATCATGTTAAGATATATGTTGGATCATGTCACTTGATCTTTAACATACCCTCAATGATTGTTGGTTACGATTCTTACAAATTTTGTGGTTTAGTCATGAGAATGACATAACTACGTTTGTTCATGAGAAGTAATTTTTAATGAACACGTGAATTTTATTCATTGAAGACTAAAGTAATATGTATAATGCTTTTAGTAAGATACTGGATTGTGTCAGAAGGACATATAATCTTATTGGATGATATGAGTAGACTTATATCGAAGAGTGTAAGTGATGAGTATAGGTTATCAATTCTTTGTGAATAGATTTGTAAATTGGGATAAAACAGATGTGTCCATGTTTATATGAGATTTTAGGGCTATTTTTCCTTCATAATCAGTCCATTCGAGTGAGAGAATTTTGAAGGAAGAATAGGATTGATGTGTAAAACATTTAACAATATTTTATGGTTATAGTTAAGTATTGTAACCATATCTTTCTTGTGTGAAAATGGCCCTGATCTTGACTTTAAGGAATGTTAGTTTCAGTAGGAGGTAAGTCTTCTTAGCTTGTGTGCAATTTTTAAGTTTTTGAACTTGAGGATTTAGAGAGTTTTGAACTTAATCCTAGTAGTTTCTTAACTTCAGTCTGAGTTTTAAAGTTTAATCCTAGTGGGAGTGTTCCAAATGTAAAAATAATGTTATGGGTAACATGTCATTAAGTTTTGGAAACAAATAGTTAAAAGAGTCTTAAAGCAACAATTAAGTGTTGAATTGTTTGTGATTTTTTTAATAACTTCATTTGTCAAGAATAAGCTGTCAAAGATATCTCATCCATTTTTTCCTATGTTATTAGATTTAAGTAATGAGAACAAAATGATATTAAGTTTGAGTTGTTTTTAGGTGTGCGCAAAAATGGTATTGGGATCATGTTGGATACAAAGTCCAATGCGATAACTTTAATGAGAGCATTAATAATTGCAGTTGGATTTGTACAACAAACTTGAAAAGAAGTTGTGAAACTATTTCACTTATTGTGAAGTTTACCTCGAAGGGATTTTGTCAAGAGGACTAGTCTAATTTCTAGACTCATAAATCTCAAAAGGAGATTTAAATTCAAAAAATGTGTCTCACAATACAAAGTTGAAAAACATAAGAGTGTTTGAATTTTGTGAGGTAGAAATGGATTAAGGTGAATTCTAGTTATTTATATTTGTGTATTAGTAATATGCATTCGACTAGAATTAGGCCATCTAACACGATAAGAATGACCTATAAGTTAACTTTGAAAATGAGTTTTCAAGTAACTATATCAAGACTCAGTTAGTCTTGATAATGATTTTTGTATCCATATCTCATGATATAGAGGAAAAACGATTAAATGTCATACTCTAAGGTAGTCCACATATAGTCTATCTTGTTTAGTACAAGAGTGCAACTTATTAACAAGTAAGAATCTTGTTACATATAAGAGAGTAACTTGCAATGCAATTTTGAGACTTGTTTTGTACAGATGGATCTATTTATGCTAAAGGATTAGCAAGACAGATAAAACTAATCCATGAGCAGGAAGTAGTATGGAAGATACTTGTGAAAAGCTAAAGTGTTTGAATGGCGTTGTTAAAGGATCTACAAATGAAAATGGTGTTTCATAGTTATTACATAAACCAAGAGGATAGGAAGTAAGAAAGCAACCTTTCCATGAATGAATCGTTAGAACTATTGTATGAAGAGGAGTTTTGGAAAGATAGATTTTTTGTACTATCTATAGTACAACTGCCTCAAAACTATATGTCGACCTTGGAGGATATACATACTCGATAGTGTGAAGAAGTTAATCGAATACAAGTATCAATTTGATTCAAGAATGACTTTATTGCATAGGAATTATGAACTTAGAGTTCATTTATAAGTCCACGAGAGATTTTAAAAATAGATTCGTTAGATAAAATCTCATGTGAAAAGAAATTTGTTTCTTGAGAATTGGTGATGTGGCAATTGTCCATAGGACACAAATGTCTATGTGACATATAGCATTATACGAGAGACTATTATGTGTAGTCTTATAGAGCATGTTGACAGGAGTAGCCTACTCACATGGGCATGTTCCTAAGGTTCTATCTTTGTAGATAGAATGCCAAGATTAGGTTGTTATTGGGAAAACATACAATAACCAAATACTGCTTAGACATTTTATCGTTGAATACAATTTGATATGTTGGGTCATGTGAATTTATAAATGTGTGAATGTGAATTTATAAATGCAAACACTATTGAAAGCTAGCCTAGCATTTAATTTCTGTCAAATATCGGAAGCGTAATCTTGTAAAAGGCTAAATACTGGACTGAGGGAAGGTGTTCTATGCACTGAAGACCAAAGCTTTCATGTGATGTAATTTTATAAACATGCGCTCATCAGTTGAGAACACATCACAAAACTATTGAGTATAGTGTGTATAAGCCGACCAAGACATGAAAAATGATTAAAGTGAAAGTGATCTAAATTTCCCTTATGTGAGACCCAGTAGCGTTCAAGAAGATCTCTACAAGTTTTCTTCTTACTTTGATACTATCGTGAAGCATGTTTCATGGTGTTTAATTTGATTAGTTGTACAAATAGGTTGCACTAGCTACAAGTGGGCATACGTTAACTCTTTGGTTAGATGATACATATGGTGGATCAATAATAGAGAAGGAAGATTATTTCCAAAGATATCACTCGAGATCAAATAACGTCGGGCCCGAATTACTGTGTTCTTATGAGAAATGTGAATTAATGTGTTTGATAACTAGTTCTTATATGATATGTAATTAGTGCTTTTAACAAGATTTTGCGAGATAAAAAACGAGTTGAAATCAGTGATATTAGGAAATTAATCTAGGGAATAATCATGTTTATCTAAGAATAGAAAATAGCAAGTAATCTTTTATTATACTTGAGTACCCGCACTACATAAGATGGAATACGATCCCTAAAGTGAGAATATGTACTCTCAATCGTCATGTGCGAGTGGGAGATGAAAGAATAATTTATTCCACACATTACATTTGGGTTTGTGAAATAAATATAATTAATTTAAGGGACTTAATTATGATTTATTTGATAGAAGAATTAAATTAGAAGCATATTTAGTTTAGGAACTAAAATGCATTTTTGAATGGAAAGGTATTCACAAAATGGTACCTATCCATCGATACAAGGGCATTCCTACCACACATTCCAACCACTCTTACACATTAACTACCAACATATCAAATTTCCATTGTGGAGTTTTTGAATGAGGATTCTAAAACTTCTCTTTGAATAGGTTGATCGGAATTCCGGTGTAAGATCGGGTGCGAACATTGCTCGTATTTTGACGTCTTTATGCCTGTGGATACGAGCGTACCCTTCAATGTGGTAACGTTTTTCTTCCACTACGATGAACGAATTTTAAAGTCAGAATTTTTACTTCATTTTATTTACTGCTTAAATTATTTATGCGTTAATTAATTGTTCTTTATATATATATATGTTATAAATTAAATTTCTTTCAATTAAATCAGAATCATATCTAAATATTTTATAATAAACAATAACTCAAAAAAAAAATACAAAAATTCCATGGAGTTTTTTTGTAAACAATACAAACAATCAATTTTATAAAACAATTAATTTTATAAACCCTTCTTAATATTTATTTTTAATGAAAATATAATTATGTTCATAGAAAAAGAGTTATCTTTAAATCTAAATTCTTGTTGAAAAACTGATTTATTCCGCCCATGATGTTTAGGTTGTCGAATAAATATAATTAAGTTAAGGGACTTATTTATGATTTATTTAGTAGAAGGATTAAATTAGAAGCACTTTTAGTTTAGGGATTAAAGTGAAATTGTGAGTGGAAAGGTACCTATTCACCAATAGGTACCTCTACTTCTATACATAACCATCCTCCCCCTCATTCTTCCACACACCAAAAGGAAGAGAAAAGAGAGACTCTTCCATATACAAATAACCAACATGGCTTCTCTCTCTCTGAATAGGTTGATCGGTTTTTCTGGTGTAGGATAGGGTGTGAAACATTGCCCGTATCTCGACGTTTTTGTGCATATGGATTGGAGTGTACCCTTCAATGTGGTAACGTTTTTCTTCTGCTATGTTGAACGGAGTTCCAGATTCAAATCTCTGTTCATTTTATTTACCATTTTAATTAATTATTATATGCATGTGTTATGTTTATATTCGATTTCCTTACATTGGTATCAGAGCCAAAAGGCTCTTAGTTTTTTTAGAATTAATTTTCTGAATTGTTGAGAGTACTAGTGATGTTGATTATGTAATGCCAAAAATTAATTTCCTAATAATAGGAATTTAGGAAAATCCTATGTAATATTTTTCTGAAATACTTTGAGATGATGTTATATACTGTCGACGCTATATTACATAGGATTTTGAAAATACCGTCGACGCTAAAACCTGATTTACAAAATTTTTATTTAAGACCTCTTATTGTGCACCACCGACCTCAATGTTGCAATCCTCTAAATTTGCACACATAGCACAGATACCAGGGAAAAAAGGGTATTAAAACTCAGTTAGTGCATATTCTAAACCCACGACACAACCCTATAGCCCATTACATTTGTTCATTCATACACACACAGATTAGGTCATCTTTTAATTTTCTTTTTCTTATTGGGACCCTAAATAATGATCTACACACATGACATATCTTCACAAAATCACACAAATCTCGAATTCATATACTAGTAACATGATACACGTTAACCTAGTTTCAGTCACAAATATATCCAAGCTCAAACATTAGATCTGTAACGCCCTAAAATTTCAGAAAAATAAGAATGTTTTTAATTAAATATATAAAAAGGTGTATAAATTTTTTGCGATTTTAATTAATTAATAGGTTGGTGGAGGAATTGGAAGTTCGTGAAAAATAAGACTTTTAAAGGTCTTAGACCACCGGGAGAGAGAAAACTGGAAGAGGGGTAAACCATTAAAGTCGAGGGCAAAATCGTCCTAAAAAACCAAATTATAGGTATCTCTCTCTAGTTCACTCTCTCTACACCATCATCTAACACTCT
>CANYCX010381201.1:0-15229 GCA_948193385.1 Breynia disticha f. nivosa | reverse complement strand
GTAATATTTGATATTGTGAACTTCTATGAACTTTAATTAAATATAGTTTGACAATCTATTGAAGTTTGTATCAATATGTTTTTTAAACCTTTGTGAACTTACGAAGACAATTTGATAGTTGGTTATAAAAACCAATTTTATCGCCCCTTTTATTAGTTACCCTTGTATACACCTTATTTAAACAAACAAAGTGTAAGATTCAACAACTTGTCATGATCCAACAAACCTCCCACGTCAATTTTCCCTTATAAAACCTATTAAGTGTGGAGAAGAAATGGTTTAGACTTAAAGAGAGGGTTGTGATAATTGTAATTAAGATAGTGATTAGTTGTTAATCATTCATGTGGGGGTTCACCTCATAAAGCTACAATATCACATGTTAATTGCAATAAACTATTTGATAGTCTTACAAAATATAGAGCCATAACTCTCTTATCTCATCCATCTTTCTTCCTTCCTTGTTTTTCAAAACAAATCTTGAGCTTTATTTATTTATTTTTGTTTATTGTAATATGATTCTTAACTTGATGATGTAGGAAGTTAGAAATTTCCACCATGTTCTCATCACTTCTCTTTCACTTCATCTCTCTCATCACACATTGCACCTTCACATGTTGTTCCCCATCTTTTCAAACCCATCATGCTTCCATTTGAAATCACCATTTGAAATTTCACCTTCTACCATTTAAGTGATAAAGAGAATTACCATCTACCACTTATTTAAATTTTGCATCATTGGTTTTTCAAAATGACTTGAATTCAGAGCTTTCAATTATGATACGATAATACGATTATAATACGACACGAGTGATAAAATCTGAGATTTTTTTTACATAACTAGATTTCTATTTTTTTTAGTTTATTACAACATCTTATAATGACACTTATGAAAACCAATAGTATTTCAAGTTTAAACAAACAAAAAAAGTGCTCAAAATAAATCCAAACACTTAAACCAAATGACAAAAACATCCTTCACTCACCACAAACATCCCACACCACAAGTTCCAAAAACACATGAAAATCCAGGGACATTCACGTAAATAACACAGTAAAACGGGCGATCCAGATCGGACACGACCGATCCAAATAACTAGTCAAATATAAAATCGCAATTACTTCGGAGACCAGTCAACGTCTTATTTTTTAATTAAAAAATATATAAAATAATTATATTTATTAAATAATGTTTTAAACCCTCCCACTATCCCGCTCTCACTAGAGAGACCCTAAACACCTCCATGCTTGTCTCTCTCAACTTCAAACCTTCAACCTTTCATTTCCATCTCTATCTTTTCAGCTTGTTTTTCAGGTTCATTTGTGCCTTTTCTGTTAAATATAACCTTACATTGTCAAAGACATTCACATTTCTTATGAGTGTAATGATAATGTTTGTGTTTATAAGGTTTGGGTTAAGTGAGAAGTTTGTAGCTTGAGAAATTTTGAAGCTTTATTGAACTGGGTTTGTAAGAAGAGCTGTTTTTTAATCACAAAAATGTTTCTTTTACTTTTCCTTTTTTTTTTCCTTCAGCATCTGGAAAATGTAGATAAGTTGGAGAATTTTTGAATCTGCATTTCTTTGTATGAATTTTTGCATGGGACATTGTAAGTATGTAGATGTTTTCCATTTGGTCAATGTGGTTTTTTTTTTCTGGGTTGAAATAAAGTTTACAAAGTTTTGCGAAAAGAATACTATCTTTTGTTTATTTTTGGCAACTTCAACTTAAATTTGAATATATTCAGGAAGATTTGAGGTTATCAGAGGTTTTAATTCAGTTTTTTTGGTAATGAAGATGGAAATTTGGTTCCTTTTATAGTTTTAATGAAATGTGGTCGGCCTCTTGTTAGTTTTTTGCTGTCACTATGATTTATTTCCATGTTTTTATGTTTTGCTTGTCTATTTTACTGATCTTGGTATTGACAACTTAAATTTTAACATATTCTGGAAGATTTTTAAGGTTGTACTAGGTTATGTTTCATTTTTCATAATTTGAGGATGGAAATTTTGTTTCTTTTATAATTTGAAGAAAACTGAGTTGGCTCTGCTAACTTTGTGGTTTCACTGAGATTTATCTCCCCTTATGATTTTTTTTTTATTTGATATTGAGAATTTTACTGATCTTGACATCAGTTCTTGTAGTTTGATATCTTTCTTCTGATTCGAATACTTTCGTTTTCAAGGAAAAGATCTTAGGCTTCTGAAATTTTGAGACAAATTCATATGGTGTGTGATGACATTTTGGAAGATCAGTCAGAAAATTGATGAAGATCCTGTGATTTGATAGTCCTCTTCATGTTTTTTTCGACAATCCATTTAGTGTTTGCTAAGTAATAAGACACCTAGATTCAAAAAAATATTCTTATATTACTTCTGATAATATGGGTGGATAGGAATATTACATTAAAGTTTGATTCTTGGGATTTACTGTTGCAGAGTTTGAATTGTGCTTCGGTTTGATTTTGTTATTTTCGTTATTCAAGTTTAGACGTGTCTTTAATTGAAAAATTCTGTGCCCTGAAATGTTCTTGTTGCTTTGTTTAATCCATTGCAGGTTACTTGGTTGGTTTCACTTGAATGTGTTGCTTTGTCCTTACAAGTGATTGTTAAACATGGGGAAGGAAAATGTTTCTCCTATTAATGTAGGAGATGTTCGAATGACGCGGGCTAGAGCAGCTGCATTGCGCGTCCGAGCGAAAATTTCGCCATTCAAAGAAATCCAGAAGCAAATATCAATGCCAAATGCGAAAAAAGCAGCTTCGGATGAAAATAATCCTAATGTAACTAACAATGGACAAATTCAACGCAAGAGGAAAGCAATTCTTCAGGATGTCACGAATGTTTGCTGTGATAGTGTGTATAAGAGTTGCTTTAATGCTGCTAAGGTTCAGGTAGATAGGCTGAACTTTTATTTTGTATGATTTAATTTGACTGGATTCCATAGTTTCATTTCAAAGATCAACATATATTTTATTTGATGCATTATACTTGAAAGATATGATCCAAAAAGATGTCGGCTTGGGAATAAGGATGAACATTCTAAATTATTCACATTTGTAATATTTTCATAGGATCCTAAATAATTAGACTGCATTCTTGTGAAATATTTCAATTTGTTTTCCATTTTTCCTGCTCCAAACCATGAAAGCTAAAGCAAGTTTTGTCTTCAACTTTACTGATTTTCAGGTGAAGAATGCCAGACAGGTTACTAAGGGTCAGCTCAATGTGTCTAAAGTAGCTCCTTCAGTTGCCGTAGATCTCCAGCGAGCTGATTCAAAGAGCAAAATTGTTCTAGGAAATATAGAAAATGCACCAAAATCGGATTTTAAGGATTCAACTTCTTTGGAGAAGCATAGATCTTCAAAATCAAGTGACAAAAGGAAGCTTGATAGAGATGATTTAGACCATCTGAACCAGAATTCCAAATGCTCTTGCAAACCTGACGATTCACTAAAGACAGGTTTCATATAACTTCCATTTTCTCTTCTGATGTTTGTTGTTGCAAGTAACATTTCTTAATCTCAAATTGTTATATCAGAGAAGCACATTCCTCTGGAAAATTGGATGATATCATGCGGCCCAGAAGTTGCAGACATTGATTGTGATAACAGAGATCCTCAGCTCTGCAGCTTCTATGCTGCTCATATTTTTAACAATTTGAGAGTTTCTGAGGTCCGTCCTGTAAATACCTCTACGGAAAATTGCAAATTATCCATTTGTTCTTCTCTTATCGTTTTTGTTTCCGCAGCTTGTCCGGAGGCCTTCTCCAACTTATATGGAAACCATACAACAAGACATCAGTCAATCTATGCGAGGGATACTAGTTGATTGGCTTGTGGAGGTAATCTGCTCTTATTTTATTGATGCTCTTGTTCGTATTTTCTTTCTGGTTTTAGATCAATTTCTACATCAGATCGCCGCAGAATTCGAACCTCAATTGTAGACTTTTACATCCTTTCTTCTCAAAAGGCTATACATAAACAACTGATGAAATTGAATCTGGGTTGTAGGTATCAGATGAATACAAGTTGGCACCAGATACACTTTACCTCACAGTGTATCTAATTGACTGGTTTCTTTCTCATAATTGCATTCAGAGACAGAGACTTCAACTGCTTGGTATCACTTGCATGCTCATTGCCTCGTAAGTTCGTTTCTTTGCAGCAACATTTTCTTATTGGCATCATTTCATGGTTACAAACATTCACGCTCATGGACGTTTTTGGTTAGCATATGCGGTAATGTTTCCGCTCTTTTATATTTAAGCCTAAATGCAGTTCTCTTCTTTTATGTTCTGTAGCAAATATGACGAAATTTGTGCACCCCGTGTCGAGGAATTTTGCTTCATCACAGACAACACATACACAAAAGAAGAGGTACATTCTGTTCTTCAGATTATGAAGCCAAAATTCGGTGGCTTTAGAGTTAATGGCTGTCATTGGTTCAAATTTTCTGAAAGCAAAGTTAAATGCAGGTGTTGGAAATGGAGATTCAAGTGTTGAAATGTCTTGGCTTTAATTTATTTGCTCCAACAGCCAAAACTTTTCTCAGGTAAATAAAAGGCCAATGTTTACATATTACACCTAAATTGCTTCTAAAAACTTTATCTATGAGACTTCATTGTGCAATTTTCATCTTTGTTGCAGGAGATTCCTACGAGCAGCACAGGCATCATACAAGGTAATGAACGCTCTATTCAAGTTCTTAATGCGAATAGATTTTTCGCTCTTTCTGTCCTGAAAAAAAAAATCTGAATTTGTGATTCCCACTTTGCAGAGCCCAAGCTATGAACTGGAGTTCTTGGCCAATTATTTTTCAGAACTAACATTGCTACACTACAATATCTTAAACTTCCTTCCTTCTGTCATTGCTGCTTCATCTGTGTTTCTGGCGCGATGGACGTTAGATCAGACCAGCCACCCATGGGTCTGTATTCTCTTTCCCTTTATCTGGCTTTCATCAAGGTTCTGCACAAGGAATTCTGATTCTATTTTTAGTTTTGGCAGAATCCAACTCTTGAGCACTATACATCTTACAAGCCATCAGATCTCAAAGCTGCCGTTTTAGCGCTGCAAGAACTTCAATTGAACACCCTTGATTGTCCATTAAACGCGATTCGGATGAAGTATAGGCAACAAAAGGTATCAACTGTAACACGAAATGCAGCAAGTTATATGAAAGTGTTACAGGAATTTTGTTTTTGCATGATTAACGTAAAGTATGCGTTCCCTTAGTTTGCTGATCAGATTATTTCTATTTAGCAGTTCAAATCTGTGGCCGGTTTGTCTTCCCCAAAACTGCTTGAAACATTATTCTGAAGATGAAACGGGTTCCACTTCTAAAAATTATTTGCTGATAAATACACCTCTCAAATGAAGTTCATTCCAGACTTTGTCGTTTCCAATGTAAGGTTGTACATGTTATAAGAACAGTGCATTCTTTTATCACTGTTGTACTGTTCTAATCGTTATTCTTACCATGTAAAGTCCTTCAAGGATTTTGTGCCTTATTCATCAAGTTTTGGTCCTTCCAACCTGTTGTGAGGCCATGTTTGGAAAACTGGTTTGACATGCCAAGTTTGGCAAGGTATCAAGTCAAAGCACATTAGAACCTACATTTTTACATCAGCCTCTACATTTTTTCTTTCTTTCATAGACTGTAAAGTTGGGATAAGATTTAACTTGTTGAATAAATTATATATGTTCTATTCCCTGTAACTTTTCTCTTCTCCTGACAAAGATTTGACTGGTTTGTTTGTGGAGATTGTGTCAACACAACACGGGTGAATTTACTATAAAGACTATCCCAACGAGAATCTTTTTTTTTTTTCAATAGATCTATTCCTACTCGCCTCAATCCATATAGACTGGTCAAGATCCTCCTTGTTTTAATAAAACTCTACAGGATAGGTAAAATTAAAGCATTTTTACTGAACAAATTAAAGTTTTAATTTATTTTCACGGTTTTTAACAGTGACAATTGATTGTGTCTCCTCTGCATAACAGAAGTTTCTAAATTTCTTGATCTCTTAACAACCTTTTTAAAGAACCTGTTAAAGATAACTCGACATGACCTGAAAGGTTCTTATGCTAGATCAACAAAATGTTTATTGTTAACATTTTTCCACAGCAACATATGTTTGATTCTGCAGATTCTATCTCATCTTAAGCTTCTGTTTAATAGTAAAAAGAGTAGGTACCTGCTCCATAATTTCACGATCCTGAAACTCGCCGGAGCTGTCCTGTAAACTTTAGACACAAAGCTCCAGTGACAAGACAAGATATTGAGAAGACAGGTGGTCGATGTCTCTGGATTTTCATTGGTTAAAAGGAAATTTCACAGAAAGTGGCAAAAATTCACCAAAAACAGAACAGGGAATATATAACACTTATCTTTCATACACGGTAGAGAAGTGCTTACAAATGGTGGCTTTGAGTATTTTATCAACTTTGCCACCTTCCAACTCATCTCATTCACATTATTTTAATCACTATGAATGTAAATATAATATTTATAATAACAATGTTTTCGTCAGTAACTCTAAACCACAATGTTGGCCTTCTTCTCATTGTTTCTCTTTATCAACAACATCGATTGTATCAAAACCAAACCACACTTCTCTTACGATTTTTTCAATGCATACCCATTTCTCTAAATCAGGTTAAGTTCTTAGGTTTTGTGTTTGTTCTTTTCATTCAGTCTGTATCTTCAGTTTTTTCTCTGATTGCTTGTTTATTGGTTCTATTATGGTGATAGTTATGGGAAACATAAGTTGAAGTGAATTAAGTGCTTTTTTCTTGTTATGGTTCTTGAAATTGAATTGCTTTGTATATTCTACTATGATGTTCTTCTTAAGAAATCATGTTGATGCTCGTTTGTTTCTTGATATCCAGTTTCAGATAAAGAAAGAGAGATTAATGGTGAATTTTAATGCAAGTCTCCTCGGACTTGATGAGATAGTGAATTGTAACCAACAGATACAATGAAAATAAGGTCTTTGATTTGTTAAAATTAAATTTTCAGATTTATTTTTTCCAAACTTAGCGGTGACAGTTTACTGCCTCATTGAATTATCTGTTTAGGGGCACTCATAGTAAAAGACCCAAGTTTAATCTTGCTCTGTGTTTTGAGTAATTTGAAAGGTCCAAATACTGAATATACATATGATTGCAGTCGATTGTTGACTATTTAAGGATCTGGAGTCTGTCAAATTATGCTCAAAATGTTTTACTTCAGATGATTTTTACTAACTGTGGTGCTTTTTTTTTACCCAATTGCATATACAGGCAGAGAACAGTCATGGATTCAGGATAATTCCATGCATCAGCTCTCCAGTTCCAGTGACAAATATGTGCAAGGACCATTATATTCATTTTTTCCTGAAGCAACTGCACAAGTTTCTTCAGTGAAGGACCTTAATGAATTCATATACTCAGGCCCTCTGGTCAGCAAAGTAGGTCTGACAGAAGAAAGGATTACAGAAGAAAGGACTGCAGAATTGCTCTGAAGGCCAAATTTTGATCGCTTAAGAAGTTCTTTCGGTATTGACAAGAATGGTCCAATGTAAATGATAATAATGTGTCATATTTGTTCTGCTGCATAGGAAGATCTTCAAGGGAACATTGTGGTGGTGGCGTTGGAATCTTGAACTTATGGTGTACATAGATTCATAACAACCATTTATATTGATTCTTTCAGTATCGCATGTGGGGTTAGTTTCTCTTTGTAGTTGTATGCAACATCTTTTATTTCCTTCTTCCATTTACTGTTATACATTAAGAGCTAATGAGACCTTTTCTGATTAGTGATTACGATCTTGATAATTGATTTGAGACCTTTTCTGATTACACTCTTGATTCGACTTAGCATAAGAGATCTCGGGAAAGAATGCGAGTATTCCACATCAAAAATTTCGATATGGCAACGAGAGGCAGGGGTATAGCAAAATATACGGTAACAAGAATAGAATTATAAGAGTAGACACGACAAGGAGGTCGTATTTGTTTCCATCTGTGCATATAAACAGCAGAAAACAGAACATGAAGTGTAGCTAGATAAACATATGGCTGTGAGAAAATGCGTTTCACTGAGACAATCACTTTATATTTCACCAAGCCATCAATCAATACAGGAATTGGAATCATCACAAAGAATAATCTCACAGACAGAGAAAGAACACAAACTGGCAACTGTTGATGTTGTCTACTTATTACAATTGCACTCCATTTTCATATTCCCACAATCTTCTCAGCTATTCACATAAGCCCATCGAAGTGTCTCATTTTCTTTAACTAACACAACAGCAACACTCCACACAACACTCACAAGTCTCATGGCAGCAGCAACAGCAAAACAGTGCAAACAAGCTGCAACAAAAGAACTAAGTCAGTCTAAATCAACTAAAGAAACATAAAACAAAACTTAAAAACAAAAAAATAAACTCACAAGGCATAGAGACAGCCTTTTTCTTCATGGCGTTTCTTGACATGATCAAAGTATTTCATCTCCTGTCGAGTTGGAGGATCCATTTCTTGAATTTTCTGAACAAAGTTTGTTGTTTACTTGAAGAACCAACAGAATATATGGACAGAAATCCAGGAGTGACCAATAGGGTTAAAGGTTCTATCCAAAATGTTCTCATCTGTAATAATTAAATGTGGTTGTTGAAGTTGAGTAGCATTCATAGTATTTCCTAACAAACAACTGTTTAGCACATAGCAGATAGCCACATAGTAGCAGCATAGCTAACACAAATAATTTTTAGAGAGAATGCATTTAAGAGAGTCATTTTCTCTAGGTTTGGGTTGGCTTCATTTTGTTTCCACCCAAGGCAACGTTGGTATGGATCACCTTGCCCATTATCATTCATAACTTCAACTTGTTTGCAATATGAGAAACTTCAATCGAACAAAAAAGGCATCTTGTCTATTGAAAAATATATTTTTGATTTATTAAGTTGATGAAGCTTGAAAGTAAAGCATGTGAGCAAATTTTCATTTCACAAATTTTTTTGGGCCACACATTTTTTGATACACATACTAATCACACAAGCACTAGCCTTATATACTTCGTCATTGATTCAGCTGTAAAAAGAGTTAACCAACATGCTGAAGGTGCAGTTTGAGACTCTTTGTCCTAGTTCGTAGACTAGCCCGACTCATCTTAAAATTTGAATAAATAAACGAGCACTTGCCTTATATTTTTGCTACCGACTAGTTGTCTATAAATACAAAGGTCATCAAGTCAGATTGCCAAGGACTGGATTGTTCGCATTCAACACAACTATCAGTAAAGCAACAGAGTTGCGGACAAACTGGCAAGTTTGGGTTCCGAGGTTTTGCCAGGGCTCAAGGTGTTCCAATGTGTGCCACATTCATGTAAATTGTTATTGTGGGAGGATAGCCTGGGGGTATCCCTCTCCCGTATGATTGTGAATCTTGTGTAATACGAGTTTACACCCTCCATAGCAACCAAAAAAAATACAAAGCTCATCAGCTCAGAAAAGGCATTTATATACGAAGCAAAACAATTTTTCTGCTGGTTTATTTTTCTCTTCTGCTGTTTTTTGCTCCTCTATTTTCAAAGACCTGTTTTTATTGTGAGAAAAATAAACCTTCTTGTATAATGTTAATCAAGATACAGGTTCCAAAGACAACTTTCTTGCTTTCGTTTCAACAACAGAAGTTTCATTTCAAACCACCAAAATGCTTTAAAGAAACAAGAATGTAAAAGGTTTTATGATTCGTATTTTAGTTTGTTAATTGTTGATCGTAAAAATATTTTAACAACTTTGACAAATATTAATATTGTTTTTATCAAGTGGTCTATGAATCATGTAATTCATCAACTTGTTTAAATTTTTTGTTCTCTTACAAAATTTCTATGACGAGGATTATTTGTTTTGGAATGCATTATGATGGTTTTGACTAAAGATTTAATGGAATCAATACATTACTTTGTTGTCAAAAAAACTATACTATAAAAGAGGAAAAAGTTAAAAAATTGAAAAACTTTGCAAGTCGTGAAATTAAAGAAAAAAAAGTAGTGTTATTAGAACCGGATCTGTGATCGAACCGAAAAATGGATTGGATAATTAGTTTATTGGTCGAACATGTGGTTTATTAATTGAACCGGTAATTTAAAAATAATATAAATAAATAGATATAAATATACAAAATTATTTAATTGTTTTAAATTTTAAAACAGGTCTGGTTTACCGATTCGTTGGTTTTCACTTGTTTAATACTAGTTCGCTTGCAGACCGGTTTGAATGGTGAACTAGGACTGGACCAGTAACCGATTCACCGGTCCAAGCGGCCAGTTGATCCAATTTTTATAACAATTAAAAAATGTGTATGCACAAAAAAACATAAAAGTTGTAACTAAGTGATTCGACTTGGAATTGGTCTTTCTTGATCAATGATTTGAGATCGACAGTTGTATATCTACACCTTCCCAACAAGGAAAATAGAATTATTGAAAAAGAAGGATCCAGCGGGTGGAAACGACACTACATGAATTATTGAAAAAGGAGGAAGCTGATTGGAAACAACGCGCCAAGATCTTCTGGTTGAAGTCCAGAGATCAAAACACACGCGCCTTTCACTAAGCTGCTAATGGCCATAAGGCAATCAATCGTATTGATGGGATCAATAAGGATGATGGTACCTGGGTTACTCAGGGTAGTGGTTTGGAGGAAAAGGTGGAGGAATTCTTCTGTAACCTTTACAAGAAAGATCATGTTCACTGGGATAAGGTTACTAACGCTGTTAATGCTTGTGTGAATTGCAGCGACCTTATGCCCCCCTTCTCAGTGGAGGACATGAAGGTTGCGCCCTTCTCCATGCACAATGACAAGTCCCCTGGCATGGATGGTTTTAACCCCACCTTGTACAAGAAATATTGGAACATCATTGGCTCTGACATTGCATCAGTTTGCATCAAATGGATCAGCGAGGCGTCCATGCCTGCGAAATCAACTCCACAAACATTATGCTTATCCCCAAGAATAATGAGCCTCGCAACATGAGGAAATTTTGGCTCATCTCTCTTTGTAACACCATCTACAGAATTGTCGCAAAAATACTATCTAACTGTATAGAAGTGCTTCTGCCTGAATTGATTTCCAGTCCTCAGAGTGCTTTTATTTCGAGTCGGTTGATCACTGACAATATCATTATTGCAAATGAAATAGCACACTTTTTGAGGGGTTTGAGGCGAGGAAAGACCGGGTGGGTTGCACTCAAATTGGACCTTGCCAAAGCCTTTGATCGACTTGATTGGGACTTCCTCGAACAGATTTTGAAGACTTTTGGGTTCTGTATGGCTGGGTGCGGTTGAAGAACATGTGTATGAGAAGCGTTGAATATACAATTATAGTTAACAATGCTCTTATCGGTCCTATCTCTCCCGGGCGCGGCCTTAGACAGGGTGACCCCTTGTCCCCGTATCTATTCATCATTACTATGGAGGTTCTCTCGAGGATGATTAAGAATTTGGAGGGGTGTGGTGATATTGTTGGCTGTTCAATTGCTAGGGGTGCCCCAAGAATCTCACATCTGCTGTTCGCAAATGATGTGGTACTCTTCTTCAAGGCAAATGAAAGGAATTGTGTGAGTATTAAACGTACTTTGGATGACTTCTGCAATGAGTCCGAATTGAGTAATAATCAACATAAGTCATCTGTGGTGTTTAGTAAGAATGCAGAGGCCGCTCAAAAAAACGAAATATGTAGGTCTCTTGGGATTAATGAGGATGCTGGAAATGGAAAGTACCTAGGCATGCCGCTTTGCTCGGGGAAACGCAAGAAGGATCTTTTCTCCCATGTCAAGGACACATTGTGGAATAAAATTGAATGTTGGAAGAAGCAAAAACTATCCAAAGCTAACAAGGAAGTTCTTATAAAGTTTGTAGCGCAATCACTGACCTCTTATGTAATGAACCTTTTCTTATTGCCCAGTGATCTAAGTGACGAATTACAGAAGCTCATGAATAAATATTGGTGGTGTGACGCGAAGTCTTGTGGTGGTGGCATCAGGTGGCACAGTTGGGAGCGATTATGCTCGCCGAAGTGTGTAAGGGGCTCGATTTAGAATCTTATGTGACTTTAATCTTGCTCTAATCACCAAGCAATGCTCGAGGTATATCATTTTCCCTGATTGTTTGATGGCCAAGGTTATGAAGACTAAGTAATTTTAGGATTGTGACCTCCTTGATGCTAAGCTCGATAACCATCCAAACTACATTTGGCACAGCTTCTAGCATGCTAGGGATGTAATTAGACTGGGTCTGAGAAGGAAGATTGGGGATGGTAAAATGACGTCTGTATTTAATGATCCTTGGATCCTGTCAGACAATAACCCCCGTGTGACGACGTGTGGGAACCCAACGATTGGTAATTTAAGAGTTGCAGATCTTATGCACTTTGGGAACGTCACTGGAACTGTGAGCTTATCAACTCTATTTTCAACGATCTGGACAGGGAATGCATTCTTGCTACACCCTTGAGCCCTAATGGTCTGGCAGACGAGTGGTATTGGAAGGATGAAAAGAATGGGCTCTACAGTGTTAAAAGTGGTTACAATCGCTGCAACTTCAGGATGGCCCAACTGATGGCAATCTTAGCTCTGACTTTTGGAAGAAACTATGGTTTGTTTGTGCTCCCCCTAAAATGGTCCATCTTCTTTGAAGGGTTGTCTCTTGTTGTCTCCCAACACTGGACAACCTCTTTAAGAAGAATGTTTGCTTGAGCTTAAGTTTGTGCCCTGTCTGTCAAGAATATAATGAAACAACGTTCCATGTGTTGGTTGATTGCCCATTTGCTGTGAATGTTTGGAGGGTTGCTGGATTGGGGGACATCCTGCGCTCTACCAATGTTGACTCTGATTTACTCTGCTTGATTAAACACTTATTCATGAGGCTGGATGGCTTGGTCTGGCCAAAGCTGGCTACGATATGTTGGGCTCTTTGGAACAATAGGAATGACATCGTTTGGTGACAAAGAAAGGCGAGTGTTTAGACGGTCTGCTCAATGGGGCTGTTGATGTTGAGTGCTTGGTTTGATGCTAAGTGTTTGGCTTTATCCTCTGATGTTTGCCTTCAATCTGTTGTTGTTAGGGTTTGTTGGGTTCGCCCTGACCTTGGATGAGGAAAAATCAACGTTGATGTTGCATGCTTTGAAGGTTAGGGTTCAACGAGCATGGTAAGGAGAAATGAATGGGACCTGCTCACTGGAGCCGCAATTAAAAAGCACTGGGCCTTATCGGATCTTGGAATTCTGGAGGCTCTTGCGATTAAGGAAGCTCTAAGTTGGGTCAAAGATCGAAAGTTGTCGAAGATGATTATCGAATCTGACTGCACAGTAGCTGTTGAAGCCATTGCTAAAAAATGCCAATATCGTTTTGTCTTTGGTTTAATTATTTCTGATTGTGTTAGTATATTGACAACTCTTGCCCATGTTAGAGTTATATTTGTTAAGCGATCTGCGAATGTTGTTGTTCACTTGTTAGCTAGGGCAATGGATTCTTTCCCCGATTGTTTTGTATGGGCCCTTAGTATTGAGGCTGCTATTGCAGTAGATTCTTGAATGAAGCTTGATTTTATTTAGTGTAAAAAAAAAAGGAAAATAGAATAATAATAATAACATACTTTTATTCTTATTCTTCACAAAATAAACTTTGAACCCAAAGTAACTTTTTTTTCCTTTAATTTTGTGTGAACGATTGAGTATCTTCAATTGATTTTTTTTTTTTCAAAGCAAGTTGATATTCGAGTGTGTAGAAAGTTCAACAAAGAAAAACGACCAAAAGTGTAGATTTGTGATATATAGGGGGCCAAAAGCACCAAGTGGCCAAACCATATAACTTTTCTTGCATGCCGGTGGAAAAATAAAATGGAAAACTTCTACTATACATATTGTAAGTAGCGTTACGTATGTATCTTAAAGATTTTCGAATCAAATACTCAAATTTTAAAAATTTAAGATGGAAAGACCGTTGATTTTTTATTTTGTCTGATTTGAATAACATCGTGCTCACTCTTAATTGTAATTAAAGGTGAAAAAATCAAAATCAGAATCGAACATTCAAAACCTGCCAGGTTCAACTCCGGTTCCAGTTTCATGATTTATGGAACCACGAACCGCATGTTTAGAATCGCCAGTTCGATTCAGTTTTAGTGAAAATTCAAACCTGAACCAACGAATTAGAACTAGGACTTCCAATTCTGACCCGCCCAGTTCCAAAACTGAAACCGAACTGCTGAAACCGGTGAAGTCTAATTCCAGCTCTATGAACTATAGAACCATTGACTGTCCATTCCGAATTTTTTTCATCTCTAATTGTAATTGTCATTGGGAGTAAGTTCTTTTATAATATATATATATATATATATATATATATTTTGCTTATAAAGGTGAGGTTTTATAATTATTTTTCTTTTAATACAAATTTAATTGAATAATTAATCATTTGAGTTCTTAATTACTTTATTAATGTAAGTGTTAATCGATAAGTAAAATTAAGTTTCAAACTCTTCTTTATCTTCACATGAACATGAATATGCATTGTTTGATTTAATTGTGTTTCTTGTTACAGAAAAGATTGGTTCTTGATATAAATTTAATTGATCGAAATTAATTTCCCACAAACAAAATCATATTTTTCCAATAGAAATGTTTCTCCAAAAATAAATTGATATGCAATTTTAAAAATTAATGATTAAGTTAGTTATAAGTGATAGTTATTATGTGATTTTATAATATTATTTTTATGTATTAAAAAATAAAAATATTATTAGTTTAATAAATATAAAATAATTTTTAAATAATAAAGAATGTGTATAAAAATAAATGTTATTCTTATTATTTTGAGACGAATGTAAATATTATAACAGCATTAATTATTGAGTGTTTTTTGGCGTGGGAAAAAATAAAAAAAGAAAAACTATACGAAAAAAGCAGAAAAGTGGCAGAAAAGAAAAAAAATCATTTGAAATGAGTTGGAACTTGGCATCACGAAGCAACTTACAGTAAGTTTAGAGAAGCAAATCTCTCATTTTATTTTTCCTAAATATTACATATTAAAATCAAAACTCTCATTATACTACTCTCTGTATAAATCTTAATACAAAATCCCTCTGTACACTAACATCTTCATCATTATCTTCCTCTTTATTTAAATCCTTCCATGTGTATGCCTTTAGTTAATATGATCAACCTGAGCTTGAGCATTT
>CANYCX010381135.1:0-13987 GCA_948193385.1 Breynia disticha f. nivosa | reverse complement strand
TACTTTTCTCATGGTGTTGAGTAAATTTCATGATATTTGCTTGAGGACAAGCAAAGATTTAAGTGTGGGGATGTTTGATAAATGTCATTTTATACTTATATTTCGTATTCTATTATATGACATTTATCATAATTTTGGTTTAATTAAGTGTTAATTCGGCTTAATTATGGTTATTTTTGTGTATTCAGGACTTAGAGCATATAAGGATGAAATTCAAATGAAATCGACCCGGAAATCGTCAAAAGAATACACTTGAAGGAAGCCAAACGGGATGACAAACGGTTTCCTAAACGTCCTGGTGCTGATTTATTCTTTTCCCTGCACATCATTTAAGTTATAAAAGCTAAGAATACTTACTGGGTATAGTTTATACTCACCCCGTTTATTGTTTTAAATGATTGTACAGATCGTAGGTAGCTGCTGTTACTGGACGACAGAGTTGATCAGTGTTCTCTGAGCTTACGTCAGAGGTCAAGCTCCAGTTTACATTTTTATATTTTGATTTTGTACATATATTGTACATTTGGATATACACGCTGGATTTTAGGTTGAAATGTTTTCAAACTTATTTTGCTTCCACTGGTATTATGTTTTTTTTAAATGTAACAGATTGGGTTGAGATTTTATAATATAGCGTGTATAAATGTTTTATCTTTTCTCTCTCCTCTGTGTTTAGATTTGATTTCCTATCATTTCTTTAAATTATAATGATTATCAGGGAAATCAGGTTTTAAAAATAAGCTTCACACCATCACATGCACCAACTTTTATAGAAGCACTCATGAAATTTCTCATCTTATGATTTAGTACTTTTAAATGCAAAACCATACAAATAACTAAGATGTGAGCAAGTAGAAACTTTTGAACTTGTCAACGAAGCATGAGAGATAGCTAGAAATTCAAAAGCTTGCCTAAGGGTAGGTAAAAACTCTTGGACTTGTCAAATAAAAAATACAGAAGGTAAGTAAAAATCTGGGAAGCTTGCTAACATATATTGAAGCAAGTAGAAATTTTTTGGACTTCTCAAATTAGTAAAGGGCGAAGATAACAAGTAGAAATTCTAGAGCTTGCCTTGAAGAAAGTAGAAAATGGAACTTGTTAAAATCATCCCAATGAAAAACACGTAGCAAATCGCTCGTACTATTCCATTTTCAATTATAGAAGTTGTTATTAGTCATAGATCCGCTCACGATTAAACAAGTCAGGCGGACTAAGTGAAAATATGTTTGTCAGTTAAGAGACTTATGAAGTAATTTCTTCATGATATAAATAGAAAATCCTAAAGCATGACTGTGAATTAGTTCACGTTCAGAGAAAAGAATAACTTCTTTTCTCTGCAGCTCCACGTTCATCCGGTGGTCATTCGATAGAAAGAGCTGCGAAAGAACATGCTTTCAACTCAGCAATCTGCTTGTAGGAGAAGAAGACTGACAGTTAATATTTCGAGGATCTCAAGTCTTCCACATAGATCATCAGATAAGTAATTTAGATTATTTACTGCTTATATTGCTTTGTGTTTTACTCTCTGTGTTGAGATCCTTCATTGGGATCAAAGTCATAGGCTCATTAGACAAAAAAAATGTGTTATTTTTTGTAAAAGCAGTGCTGGTATGACTGGAATAATTAACTGAACGTGTCTCTGAATTTTCGTTGAAATCTGAGACTGAAAACTAGACGACTTTTGACAGCCCTAACAAAAAAGTGAAATTTTTTCTCAGAATTTCGTGATTATGATGCTACAATTGGATCCGGAATATCTGAAAACTTTTAAATCCCAAATTTCATAATCGGAAAAGGTCGGAAAAGCAGCAAATGGAGACAAAAAATGGAGGAGCATACTGTTCGGCCATGAAGAGCAACGCGCATGAACAATGACGGTGGCTGGGATTTGTTTCTGATCAGAGGGGAAAAGCCTTATATAGAAACTCTGGGATTTGATTGGGCAACAGGTTTGAAAAGTCAACAAGTATTGATTTTTGAAACAAAACAAAACCCCCTCAAAGCCTCAATTTATAACAAAACGACACAGCTTATGAAAATCACCAAGCTTCTCCGTTTGTTTTTTTTTTCTTAAAGAAACAAATATGATTAAGTTTCTTCACTTGTGGTTTATTAATTTGCACAAGTATTTTGATTCTGATGGGCACTCTGAATGCAAGTGGAGATTAAATCCACTTCTTGGATTAACTACCCACTAAGCTGTGATTGCAGTGTCATTACAAGACAGTCGAATCAAAATAAGTTGAACCAAACAACTTGACCGGTCAGACCACACCAGAATCAAGTCGAATACGTGTCGGTGATGCAGAGCGAGTACATTCCCTCTGCTATACTCGCATGAGTGCATGACGGCGCGAAAGATAGTTTCGACGAGCAGATTTTTATATTTTTCATTTTTAATTATTTCTGAATTTTTAGTATAATTTTTGTATTTTTTCGATATTCAGAAGTAATTATTCTTAATTATTCGTTAATTAAAAATTTTGTTAAAATGAAAATACAATGTGTTTGATGTAAAAATTTTATGAAATTGTTTTCCAAAAAATTGTGTATTTATCCACAATGTTTTATGGATTCGATTGTGTATCGAAATTTTTTTCCAAAATTTGGAAATACTATGTGTTGGTATAAATTCAAAATTAATTATATATAGTTACAATTAATAAATGATTATGTATAATCAAAACGTGAAAATTCATATTACATCAATGGATATATAAATCTAAATGATTTATAAAATTTTCAAAGCATGAAAAATTTAATATTTTACATTAGGTCAATGAAATATTAAATACATGAAAAATATATATTAATTCTATGTGAATTATATATAATCTCCAATGTATGTTATTTAATGTTAAAGATTTGTTCAGAATAACATAAATACATACTAATTTTAATTTTAATCAATGGAAATATAAATTCTACATGAATTAAATAATTTTCAAAAACATGCGAATTAATGTCTAAGATAAGTTCGAAGTGACATTAATACATATGTTGATTTTAATTAAAACAAGAGAGATAAAGGAAACAAATTTAATACATGAGTTGTATGGATCGATTAATATGAATTATTTTTCAATCAAGTCACCGAGTAGGACAAACAATCTATTTTTTTGATAAAATGTGGCTATTATGTATGTCACTAAAATTCCAAAATTTAGAAAAATAAATTGGATTAATATTTATATGTTCAAATTAAATTCAAATAGATATAGTGGTTAATGATGAAATCTCAATAAGTCATATGTTAGCTTTGAGAAAATAACACTAGTGATATATGTTATCAAGTGTTACTACAAAATAAGACATTAGTTGTAAACCATTAGTTACCTTATAAAATTTTAAACAGAAAGTTAAAATTAACGAATCCCCATGACGAGTTGGGTGGAACATAGACCAAATAAAATATGTTTTATATTTGGGTCTACTGTATGATTAAGTATACACATAAGGATTAAATAAGTAATTTGTTCACCTATTTAGAGGATATAACTCATTAGTTTACTAAGAGGAGAAGCAGTTACTTCTGAATGAAAGAGACAGAAATTATTTTTCTTTGTGAAAAATATACAGACTCTTTTTCTTCTCCTCTTTTGGTTATTAAGTCAACCATAGAAAAATTCATTCTTTTCTCTCATGGATAATTCAACAAAGAAGTTGAATCAACGATAGACTCATGCATTGAATCTAAACAAGACTCTCAAAGTTATTTGGTTCACAATGTTCATTAATCGATAATTAGTTTGTTGAATGAGCAAAATGATAATGCACTTTAATTAATTAAATTTTTTGTAATTAATTAGTCTAGGGATATTTCCTTAGTAAATATTTAGTATATAACAACTAAAGGAAATACATAATGAACATAAGTCATTAAAAGGTAATGATTTTGAACCAAACAACTAGAGAATTTATTATTTTGAAACTTGATTTAACTTGAGAACTGAGTGAGTCTCTAACAAGTGGTAACACCCTTATATAGGATGTTTCCGTCAGTTATACTCATTCTAACCTAAAGTTAGAAAAAGTAGGGACGAAATAATAAATTGTGTATTACTTATTTTGAATTTTCATGTTTTAAAAGTGCAATTGGATTTTCAATTATTATTTATTGTGTAATAAATAATGACTATTGCTGCCAAAGTCGATTTGTTTCAAGCTAGACAAATGTATTTGGTCAAGCAAGAAACTATAATCGCATAGATTGAAAATAAGGTTTTTCAATCGAAAATAAAAGCTAAGAGCTTTTAAGCCCTTAGATTAAGGATGTACCTTAATTCAAGGTTATGACAAGTTCTCACTATAACATGGACATTAGTTTCTATGCGACTTGAAATAAAAGTGTTTCATTGTCCGCATTGACTTGCTAAGTGCAAGAATAAATGCAATTACTAAATATCTATGTATGTATCATTGGATCTTAGGATCGCGGTTTGTTGATCACCAAAAAATACATAAATGGATAGTGATCAAAAGCTAAGTGCTTATACGATCTTTAAACTGAGTAAATTTAGTATTAGTCAACTAACAAGGAATTTTATCTAAGAAGTTGTTATTGAAACCTGGCTAAGTAGTTAGGAGCAAATAAAGCTTCACCTAATCCAAAATTCTATGTGAACAATCTTGATGATGAAATGCATCAACTTGATTGATTTTTCTCTTAGCAAATACTTAGTCAATGCTAGAGAATGTTGAAATTTTTCAAAGTCAATTTTGTAATGACAATTTAGTTATAATGATTTCAAGACTAAGACACTGAAAAATAAAGGACTTATGAATTTGAAAATTCTTGAGAATTGAAAGAAAAGATGAAATCTAAGTGAGGTTGAATGAACATGAATGTAATTTTGAGACGCTTCATTAAGAGAAATTTCTTGACAATCAAAGGATTGCACCATTGTATAATACCCAATTAAATCTCACGCAAGTGAGAGGTGTATTGAAGTTTCATGTTCTACTTTAAAATGTTCACCTTTTGGAGGTGAATTCACTTAATGAAGAATTAATTAATCTTCATGGATGTCCAAAAAACTAATTGAGAATGATTAGGACACGTTAGAAATGACCCAAAAAGTGGGAGTTACGGAAATTTTGGCTTTTAAAACTTGTTTTGTACAAAAGTCAAAACCTACTACACTTCGTCATATTTCTATCTTGATTTAATTGAAAGAGAATTTCAATTAATCTTTCAATAAATAAAAACAATATTTATGTTGGAGTATGAACTACAAAATCTATAATTCATTAAGAGTATAATAACTGTCGTTTGTAATTGATTGGGCCAATTATACACATTTATTCCATTTATATTATAGTGTATTTTCATTATATTTCGATAGATAAAATGCGTAAATGTAGAGTTTTCTTATGTTTATGGTTTTTATCTAGGTTCGCTCAAAAGATGGAGAATTCGCTATAATTCAGATGGAAAATGAAGCACATCGAGTGGGGCATTTTGAGAGGCATAAATGCATGGATCACAAGGCTAACTCGAGGGGCATTTCGTTGGCCGAAATATATATTGTTAATGTGCCAGAATAAGCCATGAATGATGGATGCAAATGATGATGGTTTTAAGCTTGGGAAAAGGTTGAATTTATGGAAGAAAACCATCTCGGACAGAAACTGAATCTCGATCAAGATTCACTTGAATCTCGATCGAGACTCGACCAAATGAAGAAAGTAGCTCGACAGAAAGCAAGTCTCGATCAAGACTCATCAAGTCTAGATCGAGACTCAAGCAAAATCAAGAAACAGACTGGACAGAGGGCAAGTCTCGATCGAGACTCATCAAGTCTCGATCGAGACTCGATCAAAATCAATAAAAAGCTCGGGAAGAAACCGAGTCGCGTTCGAGACTTGATTAGTCTCGTTCGAGATTCGACTAAAGAAGAAGAAAAAGCTGGACAGAACATGAGTCTCGATCGAGACTCATTGACTCTCGATCGAGACTCATCCGTGATTCACTAAAAAATAGACAAAAATGCCTTTAAAATGAGGGTTAAAGTGGGGGCATTCCAGACAATTCACAATGGCAGAAAATTGGCTTATAAATAGAGGTTGTTAGGGTTTCATTTGGGGTCTTTGGACCATGTTTTACGGCAGAGAAGAGGGAGCTTTGGGGTGGCCATTTGGCTGGAGGAAAAGAGGCCATGGAGGAAGGTTTTGTGTCTCTTTTCCTTCTCTTTTAGTTTCCTTCATTCTCTTCTTCTTTTTGTCTGTTTATCTAGCCATGTTAGGCTAGAGTTTTATTGGGTTTTCTTAGATGTAAATGGATGATTTGTGTTTGGTTTGTTTAATGGATATCTTGAGGTTTTGTTGTTCAATAATTTATTTGATGTTTGAATGAATGTCTATTTGATTGTGTTTAATGAATGGATGATTAAATGGGTAATTGTGGTTGATTGTTGTTAGCAACTCTAGGCCGGAATTGCGAAAGCCGATGTGTAGAGAGGGCTAAATTATTAATTGAATCTATGTCGAAAAATCCCTAGAAGTGACATACTAGGATTAGATATTCATGGATGTCAATTAATCGATTGCATTGTTGGAACAATTAATTGCATTTGTTTGTTGATTATTCGTTGTTGGTAATCTTAATCCGGAGTTACGAAAGCCTAGGATTAGGAAGGCTAAATCAAATAGTGTTAGAGATTGTTTGGATAGAAATATACCAAATGAACTTAATGTGTTCGATGAAATGCCAAAGAGAGTATTGCCTTTTCTTGTTTAGTGTATCATGAGAGTAGAACACTTGCGAGTCTTAAGGACACAATTCTGAGCATCTCGAAAGGGACTCTTAATTGACGATAGCGCGAGAATACCGTCATTAACCTCAAACCATTAAATAACCAAGTGTAGTTCTATTGAAGTCTAGGAAAACTCACATTTTTAGTCCATTGTTGAGTCTTTATTTTTAGTTGCTTGTTCATATTTTCTTTATTCAAATCAAAAATTCCACAATCGCATTTATGTTTATTTCTTTTCCTTATTTTATTGCTAGCACCGAATTAATTTAAATACGACGTTCCTCGAAAGATTCGATCCCGGGAGGCATACTTCCGCGGTAAAACTACACCGATCTAGTGCGCTTGCTAGAACCCGGTCAGTAACTTCGTACATTCTACGTGATAGGGTGATTCCATGAAATGAGCTTCCTACCAAATTAGCTAAAATTAATGTGTTAAATTGCTAAGGTATGAAAATTAGGCAACTCAAGAAAAAGTTGAGTGACCTAATGGAAATTAGGTGACTCATGAAAGGTTGAGTTACCTAATTGAAAGCGATGTCTAGGTTAGACATACATGGGCAACCATTAGTGAAACCTAATCTTATTGCAATCTAGAGAATTACCATTGGTGATGGTAATGGTGATAAAGAAAGCTAATATCACTTTTTGAGTATGATTGATTTGTGTAATCATATAATTTTTGAATTTCTCATATATGAAGAAAAATTAGTTTGATCCTTATATATATGAATCTTATTGGATGAGATGGTCAAAACCATTAGGATCGACACACTTTGTAAATGCAATTGATCAAGAAATTTAAAATGTATAAGTGATGCAAATGATTGAACAATAGATATTTATCCTAAACTCTACTACTATAGTGAAGTGGAAGAAAAGAAAATTTGTTTTTCCTTATTATGTTTTTCCTTAATATGTTAAGAAAAGGAAATTTGTTTTTCCTTAATATGGTACAAGCCAACATATTCTTAAACATGTGCTCTTTTAAAATTTGTTAACACTTCTTGTGAAAATATAGATTAGTCATAAGTTTGACTTAAACATTATAAATCATGAGATATATTTCCAATGTCCTCTAATCTTAGGATAAGATGACCGAGAAATCAAGAGGAGTATCTTCACATAAGTTACTGAGTTGTGTCTGTGTGACATATACCCACTTTGGATATTTACCTTGGGCAAGTAACAAAACTAGTAATCTTATTCTTAGTGAAAAAGGATACTAGAATGGGAAAGTGACTGCGTAAATCACTTTAAGGACCACACCCTTCAGGATCAATCCCATCCGAGTGGGAGATTTGAAGAAAGATGAGGAAAGACTGAGTAAAAGAGAGTTTTGACCATCATTTTTGGACATGATTAGCTACCAAGACCACCTTTGTTTAGAGGTCATAACTTTCTATCTCATCTACCTCTAGTACGACTGGTCCTGATCCTGACTTGAAAGGAAATTATTCCCAGTGGGATGCCAAAGTTTGTTACTCTAGTAAAGTCTTTTGAGTTTGAACTTAATTTCAGTGGGAGTTCCTGTACAGTGGGAGTTCTTAACTCAAGAGGGAGTTTGGAACAGTTCATTATTCTGCAAAGAATTTGAAGTTTTATCCTAGTGGGAATACAAAAGAAAAATAACAAAACCATTTTAAAGGATGGATTATTTGTGAACCTTTTGTCAACCACACAAGTTGAGGAGTTCCCAGTGTTGATTAGTTGGATGATGCAATAAGATTCTGAGTGATATCTTCGAATAAAATCAAAGGTTGTGTACTGGTTGATTTACCCATAATTATGGAAATTACAAATGACATTAATGTGAAGAATCAAACTAAGTGTCACTAAGTGTGAAACACTAATTTGTCTACCCGAAAGGTAAATCCTTATTGGGAATGAGTGGATACAAAACTAAGCAAATGTCAATATAGTTTGATAATTTTTTGGTGTAACATGTGAGATGGGACAAGCCGATATTCTCTCACTTGTTTGTAAATTTACCTCGTAAGATTTTAGTTCAGAGAAACTAGTCTTAATCACTAGAACAAACTCCATGATCTCAGTGGGAGGTCTCAGCAAAGAAAGACTCTTTGATCTCAGTGGGAGGTCTTAGCGAAGAATTTTCATGTGGCTCATAACCCATGAGTTCATCGTACAAAGTGACAAACATATAGTTGTTTAAACTTTGTGAGTTTTAGAGTTGACTGGTATATTCAAATTTCTTATGATAATACCACACAACCTCATGATTTTTTTTAGTTTGTTGGTATATTCAAATTCGTTATGATAATACCATAAAACCTTAAGAGTATTGGAGTTATTAGTATATTCAAATTTGTTTTGATTACACCAAAAACACCAAAGAGGTAAATAGTCAATTCTTGTTTTATGTGTAAAGAGGTACATGATTAACTAGAATTAACATAATTAAAATGCTCATATTGTAAATCCTAGAAATGAGTTTCAGGGATAGTTCTAAAGAATTGTTGTTCTACTTTGTTAGAGTAACAACAATGCACTTAGAACAATTTTGACAAGGCCAAACCATAAACATTATAACTTTAAGAATAGCTTCTTAAGTAGAGCCAGTATCCATATTCCGACAACATAAGAATTATTTGAGTAACAAACTCTATGTTAAATTGTAGCCCACACAAACAAATAAATAAATAAAATGAATCTTGTTGTGTACTAGAGAGAGACTTGTTATACAAAAGTTTATAATTTTTTATACAATGACCAAATATTGATATTCTAAGTGATTATTAGTTGGTTGGTATTACTAATCCATAAGTAGGATTATATAAAGCAGTATACAAGATACTTGTAAGACAACAAATTGTGTTCAAAGGATCTACAAATGTGTCGGAACACGATTTAGTAATGGACATGTGATGTATGACTTTTGAAGTAACTACATCCAAACATAGCATAGGTCATGAAACCTAAGTGGTGATCATGTCCTTATGTGAATGTTTACTTTGACTAAAGGCATTCGTAATAGGAATTCAAAGTCCTAGTATGCGTAGTGAAAAACTATCATTCATAGTCCTAGTATGTGTAGTGAAAAACTATCATACAAGCATTGTTCACGAAAAATGTTAGTAGAATTAGTTTCAAAAGTAACTACCTCAATATAAGTGACTATCTAAGGTGATAGTCATTATCATAACTGCCATATGCTAGTAGGGTGAGATCAAGTATTATATTGAGTAAAAGAGGACTTAATAGAATAAGGAAACAGTGAAATTTTGAGTTTGAAAGACCATGCAAGTTTTAACAGTGGATCAATGTTGAAATCTTGCAATGTGTGGCATATGCCTTGGACATATTTAGTGATACACAGAATGCTATTATTTATAGTTTAGCATGCAAAGCGGGAAAACCCACTCA
Source organism: Breynia disticha f. nivosa (assembly GCA_948193385.1). Classification (NCBI taxonomy): domain Eukaryota; kingdom Viridiplantae; phylum Streptophyta; class Magnoliopsida; order Malpighiales; family Phyllanthaceae; genus Breynia; species Breynia disticha. The sequence goes on along the minus strand of CANYCX010381135.1, from coordinate 3,849 downwards.
CAAGGGTTGATACCTTAGATTTTCACTTATGTTTGAGAAAATGCTAAGATGAGGCTATAAAGAGTCCATTCATACTTAGGTGTAAGAATGAAAGTTGTAAATAATTAATTTATGCCATGGATGAGCCTATGATAATTGCAATCATGACCTGGTAGAACCGAAGACACTCTTAATATTGCAAAGACTTAAAGTGGACTAAGAGAAAATGTTAGGTCCATTAAGGCCTGGTGCCTGAGCATGGTGATATATATCTCTGAATATATGGGATGCATTCCTAATGAGAAGGAATTCAACACCATGGCATATTCTATGTGAATGTATGTTATACATGACCTAGGATGAGAGAAATTTAAAATGTCTTATTTTCTCTAATGTGAGACCCGGTAGCAATCAAGTCGATCTCTACACATCACCTTATGAACTCTGCATTACTATGAAGAAGCTTGATATTATTCAATTGTCTTGATATGTTTGCAATGTACACCTCTGATCGACACTGTAAATTTCTATATGAGGTAGAGTAATAGTTTTGGTATGAGGTAGAATACTTTTAGCAACGGTTCACGAACAGAATCAAAATACGCATGGGTCCTGTTAAAATTTCTATATGAAATAGACAAGTGGAAATGATTGTGTTTTGATAAGACCTTAATTACGAAAGATGTGAAACACGAAAAGTAATTCAGGGATACAACCGTAAGTCTTATAGAACGATGTATGAGTAGCCCAGTCAAGGCACATATACTCATTCTTAATTGGTTGGTCGTGCAGCCCACTACATGAAAGAATGATACAAATTAGATGAACTAACTAAATCTCACACTTGACATAATAAGTCTTAGTCATGTGCGAGTGGGAGATGTTAGTAGTCATAGGTCTGCCCACAATTAAACAAGTCAAGTAGAACTAACTGACAATATGTTTTCCAGTTAAGGGACTTATGAAGTAATTACCTAATGATGTCAAAATATCATCATAATAACCCCTAAAACATGACTGTGAATTAGTTTCACGTTCAGAGAAAAGAACAACTTCTTTTCTCTGCACCTCCACGTTCATCCGGTGGTCATTCGATAGAAAAGGCTGCGAAAGAACACACCTTCAACTCGGTGATCTGCCTGTAGAAGAAAGAGACCGAAAGTTAATCTTTCGAGGATCTCAACTCTTCCAATACGATCATTAGATAAGTAATTTAGATTATTTACTTCTTATATTGCTTTGTACTTTACTCTCTGTTTGTAGTTCCTACAGAGGTCGTTAAACTTGTCATTACAAGTAGAAATTCTAGGACTCAGATCAGTAAAACACTTCAACATACACGTAGGTTCCAATTTAATCTCGAGAAACACTAGCAGAAGAAAAATAAAGATACCTTTTTGAAAGTAAGTAAAATGTCTAAGTAAGTAGAATGGGGAGCATAAAGAGTCATAATAAAAATGACTACTTTAAGCTGCTCTAACTACTTTGCGCCAAAAAATTTGCACAAGCAAGAGTATTGTCGTTGGAGAATAATTGCTTAGCCTAAGTCAAACTTAAAATCAATCGTAAGACTAAGTACAGATTGTTGAAGAAAAGTGTCATCATTTGAACTCTGGTGTTAATTACTACTAAAAGAATATGAGAAACAATCTTTGGTGCATAACTCTCCCTAAATGAAGTTCCTTAACAACAAAATATGGATTAACTATAATAAAAATAAAAGAAATAATTTCACCTCCTACAGTGTGTTTGGTTGAAAGTTTTTGAACGTAAGTGAAGGTTTTATAAAGAAAGTGTTGAGAAAATCTTGTTTGGGAATGAAAGTTTTCAATTAGAGGTAAGGGTTTGAAGGTTTTCAAAAACCTAAAATATCCCTCAATTCCAACCCTCCAAATCGGTGGGTTGAAGAAATAAGTGTAGTTTTACAATCTATTTCTTTACAAACCTTTACTTTACTTTACCTTCTTCTCAAATAACACACTATTTTAATTGACACAAAACTTTACTTTACTCTACTCTACCTTACTTTATAAACCTGTACCTTACCTTACTCCTAATTTTTTCAAACACACTGTTAATGAGTTCACCAAGTCACTTCAACAAATGAAATCGACATATGCTATGCGGTCTTCAATAAACAGAGGTTCTCTGTAGTGCAGCCTATGTGCACTAGGTGACATAACTGTGTGAGGACAATTCTCCTTTAAAGTCTAAGGTTCTCTGAAGCGCAGCATTTGTGTACTAGTTGGTAGAACTGCATAAAGATGATTCTCATTTGAATCTCCATTGCAGTCTGAGGTTCTTCGAAGTGCAACCTATTTGCACTAGTCGACAGAATTGCGTAAGACAATTCTTCTTTGAATCTCTTTGAAGTCTAATATTCTCTAGAGTACAACGTATATGCACTAGTCGATAAAAATGCGCGACGACGATTCTCTTTGAAGATAAAGGTTCTCTGGAGTACAACCTATTATCCAATAGAATTGCATAAGGACGATTCTTTGAAGACTAAGGATACCCTAAGTGCTTCTATGCACACTAGCTGGTATAACCATATGAATAAAATCGCCCCACTACGAAGAGAAAAACTCGTCGTCATCCATATAAGAATATCATGCTACCAGAAGAAAATACACAAATTGGTGAAGCACATGGAACCAACATCATGGAAGAGGGTTGGTGAAGAAAATTAGAACCACAATTCACTGAAGAATCATAAACCACAATAAACTACTGAAGAAGAACCACTGCAAAAGAAAAAACCGTTTAAAAAGAAATCGTCTATGGCAAAGAAATAGTCTTTTTCAAAGAAACAGTCTTGGGCAAAGAAACAGTCTTTTGCGAAGAAACAATATTTGGTGAAGAAACAGTCTTTGGCGAAGAAACAGTCTTTGACGAAGAAACAATCTTTGGCAAAGAAACAACCATGAAGAATCCAACCAATATTATCTCCACTGCAACAAACATAAAACAAGAAAAAGAACAATACCAAAAATTTATTAGAGAATGAAGACCAAGAAATTTCTACATACCTTAGAACTAGAGAATCACTAAATAGAGCCTCCAAGATTGAATAATAGAGCATAACAAAAAGATAGTGTAGACACAATTTTCATCATTATGTACAACATGTAAAAGACATATACATTGAAAAGACATGCATATAATACACCAAAGAAAAGAATAGTGCTTCATGTGACATGAAATCACCAAACGAATCATAAAAAAGATAAAGAAAATAATGTCATATGCACTTCAACAAACTAGAAGATTGCAAGAACAGAGCCATGCACAAGTTTGACTCAATTAAAGATTAAAATTGCTAGTAGGATTAAGTCTTGTCATCTCTCATACTCAGAAGAAAAAGAAAAGATTCAAATAATAAAAAAATAACAATAAGAATAATTAATCCTTGGTCTGAAAGTTCAAGAATGAAACAAGAAAAAGAGTCACCTGCCTTGGTCTCTATTTTGCTTGCATAAAAAAGGGAAAATTTAACAAACCTTACACTTAAGGTTTGTATATTGAGGAAATAGCCACTAATTTTGCAAATTGTAAAAATGGCAACCCAAGCATACTATATTTAAAAAATAGTCATCCCTTAACTAACTGAAAATCAGCCCACGTGATTTCCACTCCTAAAATCTCTCTCAATTCAAATTCTCCACTCCTAAAATTTCTCTCAATTCAAATTCCTAAATCTAATCAATTTATCCTTATTGATTACAGTTTGAATTAATTCTTCAAAATCACAAACATTGTTTCAGTTTTGTCAATCGTGATTTTATCTATCAGTTTCTGTTTTTCACTAGTTATTGTTGTCAACGTTCATTAAGGTTCACAACGGTTCACATACTTGAAGTTCACGGA
>CANYCX010381094.1:5000-10737 GCA_948193385.1 Breynia disticha f. nivosa | reverse complement strand
GTGGTGAAGGGAGGGCCCCAATTGGTAGAAAAAAACCCGCAACCCCTTGGGGTTATCCTGCACTTGGAAGAAGAAGTAGAAAAAGGAATAAATATAGTGATAATTTGATTCTTCGTCGCCGTAGTAAATAGGAGAAAAAATAGAATTTGTTTCTTCGTCTTTTCAAAAAAAAAAAAAATAGGAGAATTAACTGTGACACGTTCACTAAAAAAAAATCCTTTTGTAGCAAATCATTTATTAAAAAAAATAAATAAGCTTAATAATAAAGCAGAAAAAGAAATAATAGTAACGTGGTCCCGGGCATCTACCATTATACCCACAATGATCGGCCATACTATCGCTATCCATAATGGAAAGGAACATTTACCTATTTATATAACAGATCGTATGGTGGGTCATAAATTGGGAGAATTTGCACCTACTCTAAATTTTCGAGGACATGCAAAAAATGATAATAAATCTCGTCGTTAATATTAATTCCTAAAAAATTAATATTAAAAAAAAGCAAATTAAATATAGATATTTTTCGTTCATTAAAAAGAGGTGAATCTTATGATAAAGATAAAAAAAAGAAAGAGAAACACATATGAAGTATATGCTTTAGGCCAACATATATGTATGTCCCCTCACAAAGCACGAAGAATAATTGATCAGATTCGTGGACGTTCTTACGAAGAAACACTTATGATACTCGAGCTCATGCCTTATCGAGCATGTTATCCCATTTTTAAATTGATTTATTCCGCAGCAGCAAATGCTAGTCACAATATGGGTTTCAACGAAGCCAATTTAATCATTAGTAAAGCCGAAGTCAACGAAGGCACTACTGTGAAAAAATTAAAACCTCAGGCTCGAGGACGGGGTTATCCGATAAAAAGATCAACTTGTCATATATCTATTGTATTAAAAAATATATCCTTATATGAAGAATATGACGAATATATATATATATGAAGAATATAACATATGCTTAAAAAACCCGGGATGGATAAAAAAAATGAAATCCACAGATATGACATTTCATGATATGTATAGTAAATAATGGGGGATTATGGGACAAAAAATAAATCCACTTGGTTTCAGACTGGGTACAACCCAAAGTCATCATTCTCTTTGGTTTGCACAACCAAAAAATTACTCTGAGGGTCTAAAAGAAGATCAAAAAATAAGAAACTGTATCAAGAATTATGTAAAAAAAAATGTGAAAATATCTTCTGGTGTTGAGGGAATTGCACGTATAGAGATTCAAAAACGAATCGATGTGATTCAGGTCATAATATATATGGGATTCCCAAAATTATTAATAGAAAGTAGACCTAAACGAATCGAAGAATTACAGATGAATGTACAAAAAGAACTTAATTGTGTGAGCCGAAAACTCAATATTGCTATTACAAGAATTCCAAACCCTTATGGGAACCCTAATATTCTTGCAGAATTTATAGCTGGACAATTAAAGAATAGAGTTTCGTTTCGTAAAGCAATGAAAAAAGCTATTGAATTAACTGAACAGGCGGATACAAAAGGAATTCAAGTACAAATTGCGGGGCGTCTTGACGGAAAAGAAATAGCACGCGTCGAGTGGATTAGAGAAGGTAGGGTTCCTCTACAAACCATTCAAGCTAAAATTGATTATTGTTCGTATACAGTTAGAACTATTTATGGGGTATTAGGCATAAAAATTTGGACATTTCTAGACAAGAAATAATAAACCCTTACTTGACTTGTTTTTCCATTCTATCCATTGATAGAACAAAACAAAAAATGACAAACTCTTTCATTCTTTATTTTTTTTGTTTAATTTTAATCAAAACAGAAAGAAGTAATTATAATTGTATTAATTTTATTTATATAGGGTTGAATAAAAAAAAATTGATTGATATAATTGCTATGCTTAGTGTGTGACTCGTTGGTTTTTTAGGGTCAGTATTAAAAAAAAAGGACTGACCCACAGCATGAACTAATAAATATAAATAGACAACTAATAACTAACTCATCGCTTTGCATTATCTGGATCCAAAGAAACAGTCAAGATATGATATATTGGTCATATCATTGTAGCAATTGAAATCCTTTTTGCACAAACAAAAGAAAAACCAATCTGATTATGAGTTGTAAATCAAAATAGAAAATTATGCAGATAAGTGGAAAGGTGAAAGAAAGAGAGAAAAAGAATATCAATGCTATCTGATTCCAATATGTAAGGTCTATGAGTCAAAAGCTAATGTAGTAAAGCATCAATACTAATTGATCTATAATTAAACTAATCCGTTCATAAAACAAAAAATCAAGAGCCTCGAGTCAATACAGACTGAGAAGATTGACTCAAGAACAAATTTCATTAGAGGCTCCATTGTAAAATTAAGACCTAACCATTAATGGAGAAGCGATGGGAACGACGGAACCTGTAAATACATAAGATTTTATTGAAAATAAATCTTAATGATTTATTGGGAGGATAGCGAAAGGAACCAGAAAACAATTCATTTATTCTGAGAGATCATGGGTTACCTCTACAAATAAAATAAATATTCAAGGAATAAATATAAAAGAGAAAATATTCGCCCGCGAAACTTTTTATATTATTTTTGATTGCTAAATTTTAGCAATCTGATATCCTAATTATTTTATTTTATAAAAATAAAATAAATTTTGTTATAACCTTAATAACAAAACAACAAAAAAAAGATTATCTAAAGATTATCTAAAATAAAATATAAAAGATTATCTATAACTAGAATAGAAAAATAAAAAAACACATAGTTATAGTTAAAATAAAAATATATATTATTATATATAAAATATATATATACTCTATACAAATTTCTATTCTAATACTAATAAATAAATAGATCTAATATCTAATAACTAAACTAATAACTTAATAACTAATAATAATAAATAGATTAAAATAAATTAAATTAAAATAAATTAAGTGAAATCTCAAAGAATCCTATGATTTAGTATATTATTTTATTTTATTCGTCAAAGACATGTATATTTTTTAATCATTTCATTCGCGAGGAGCTGGATGAGAAGAAACTCTCATGTCCGGTTCTGTAGTAGAGATGGACTTGAGAAAGAACCATCAACTATAACCCCAAAAGAACCCGATTCCGTAAACAACATAGAGGAAGAATGAAAGGAATAGCTTTTCGAGGTAATCGTATTTGTTTTGGAAGATATGCTCTTCAGGCACTTGAACCCGCTTGGATTACATCTAGACAAATAGAAGCAGGACGACGAGCAATGACACGAAATGCACGCCGCGGTGGAAAAATATGGGTACGTGTATTTCCCGACAAACCCATTACTTTAAGACCTACGGAAACACGTATGGGTTCGGGGAAAGGATCTCCCGAATATTGGGTAGCTGTCGTTAAACCAGGTAGAATACTTTATGAAATGAGCGGAGTAGCAGAAAATATAGCGAGAAGGGCTATTTCAATAGCAGCATCCAAAATGCCTATACGAACTCAATTCATTATTTCGGGATAGAAATATAGAACCAAAGGAAAAAGACCTTTTGGATACTAAAATATAAAATAAAAAAAATCACAAGTTTCTTTTTTTTTGTTTTGGACAAACAATATATCTTTTTTTTTCCTTTGCATTTAAATAACAGATTAAAAAAAACGATATGATCCAATCTCAGACCCATTTGAATGTAGCAGATAACAGCGGAGCCCGAAAATTGATGTGTATTCGAATCATAGGGACTAGTAATCGCCGATATGCTCATATTGGTGACGTTATTGTTGCTGTGATCAAGGAAGCAGCACCCAATTCACCTCTAGAAAAATCAGAAGTAATCAGAGCTGTAGTTGTACGTACTTGTAAAGAACTTAAACGTGATAACGGTATGATAATACGATATGATGACAATGCTGCAGTTGTCATTGATCAAGAAGGAAATCCCAAGGGAACTCGAATTTTTGGTGCAATTGCTCGGGAATTGAGACAGTTAAATTTTACTAAAATAGTTTCATTAGCGCCTGAAGTATTATAAGAGAAAAAATTAGAAGATATAAGATGAGATATAACATTTCAGATTAAGCGGAGACCATAATATAGTTATAGTATTTGAATAAAAATGAAATAGAATTAAAATAAATTACTAAATTAAAAATAAATTAATTAGTAAATTGTGTTTCACGCATATACCTTTAATAAATAAAATAAATAATAAAATTTTAATTTAATATTAATAAAATAATTAATTCATAAAAAAAAAAAAAAAAAAAATAATATGTTGATTATATCCAAACTAGAAAGAAATAATAATTTTAGTTTATCATGGGTAGGGATCCTATTGCTGACATAATAACCTCTATACGAAATGCGGACATGAATAGAAAAGGAACCGTTCGAATAGCAGCTACTAACATCACCGAAAACATTATTAAAATACTTTTACAAGAAGGTTTTATTGAAAATGTCAGGAAACATCAGGAAGGCAACAAAAAATTTTTGGTTTTAACCCTACGACATAGAAGGAAGAAGAAAGGACCATATAGAACTAATCTAAATTTAAAACGGATCAGCCGACCTGGTCTACGAATCTATTCTAACTATCAAAAAATTCCTAGAATTTTGGGCGGCATGGGCATTGTAATTCTTTCTACTTCTCGGGGTATAATGACCGACCGGGAAGCTCGACTAGAAAGAATCGGTGGAGAAATCTTGTGTTATATCTGGTAATCTTTCTGACATCCGAATTCTATCCAGACTTCCTATTTATTAAAAAAAAAAAGAAAAAGGAATAGGTTTCTAATACCATTCCTCTTCCATTAGTTAATACTTCAAGAGGATTTGCAATGGAATGAAAGAACAAAAATGGATTCAGGAAAGTTTAATTACTGAATCAGTTTTTCAATAAGATGTTCCAAGTTCGTTTAGATAATGAAGATCCGGTTTTTTTAGGTTATGTTTTAGGAAAGATCCAAGATAGTTTTGTTTTATACGTATACTACCGTCATATACTACCACGAGATAGTATCAAAATGGAAGTAAGTACTGATAATTTGATCAGAACGCGTCTAATTTATAGACTCTGTAACAAAGATTTGAATGATTAGACAGTTTTTTTTTCAACTTTAAAATTCCTTTTGCCTTTCGTAGGGATACAATTCAAGATTTCAAAATTTAAAGAAACTTAGTTTATTAGTTTTAAAGTATGTATATTCAAAAATTAAGGGATGACAAATATGAAAATAAGAGCTTCTGTTCGTAAAATTTGTGAAAAATGTCGACTGATACGTAGACGGGGACGAATTATAGTAATTTGCTTCAACCCGAGACATAAACAAAGACAAGGATAATCTTTCTAGGCGAGAACGGATCCGATGTAAAAATAAAGGATCCATTTTAACATAAAATGGATATATCCATAGACCTCTGACTTATATTTATGAGATGATAAAATATGGCAAAACCTTTACCACGAATTGGTTCACGCAAAACTGGACGTATTGGTTCACGTAAGAATGTACGTAAAATACCAAAAGGAGTTATTCATGTTCAAGCAAGTTTCAACAATACTATTGTGACCGTTACAGATGTGCGGGGGCGAGTAATTTCTTGGTCCTCCGCAGGCACTTGTGGATTCAAAGGCACAAGAAGAGGAACGCCATTTGCTGCTCAAACCGCAGCAGGAAATGCTATTCGGACAGTAGTGGATCAAGGCATGCAACGAGCAGAAGTCATGATAAAAGGTCCTGGTCTCGGACGAGATGCA
>CANYCX010381024.1:0-11262 GCA_948193385.1 Breynia disticha f. nivosa | reverse complement strand
GGAAGAAAACTTAGTGTTGATAAAGATCTCAAGGAACTGAAAAGAACCCTCACAAATATCCTTGCTGTGCTCAATGATGCTGAGGCCAAACAGATGAATGATAGCTTGGTGTGTGATTGGCTTAGTGATCTGAAAGAAGTTGCTTATGATGCTGATGATCTTGTAGATGAGGTTGCAACTCAGGCTGAACTGCTTCGTCAACACAAGAAGCAGATCGAGAATTTTGACAGGGAGAGCTTAGTTAATAAGTTGGAACAAATTAATGAGAGGCTAAAAGATATTGATGAAGATAAGGAGGGGCTTGGTTTGATAAAGGGTGTTAAATCAACATCTAGTGAAATGGGTGAGAAGGAGACGGAGAGATTGACCAGCTCTTTAGTTGATGAATCTCGTGTGTTTGGTAGGGAAGAAGATAAAGATAAGGTAGTCAAGATGTTGATACCAGATGAACAATGGCGAAACGAAGTTTTTGTTGTGATTCCTATTGTGGGTTTGGGAGGTTTGGGGAAAACAACACTTGCTCAGCTTGTTTACAACGATGAAGTTGTGGGTAAACGTTTTGATTTGAAGACGTGGATATGTGTTTCAGACGACTTTGATGCTCGGAAACTTACAAGATCAATTCTAGAATCCATTAGCAATAGCAGTTTTGATCTTATGGATCTGAATGTTCTCCAGACAAAACTACAAGATCATCTACGAGGGAGAAAGTTTCTGATTGTGCTTGATGATGTATGGAATGAGGAAGAGAAGAAGTGGGAGTTGTTGAGACTTCCATTTTTCGTAGGCACACCAGGAAGCAGAATCATTGTGACGACTCGTAGCGAAAAGATCGCTAAGATCATGAGCTCAATCCAACCTTATAACTTGGAAGTTTTGTCTGAGGATGATTGCTGGTTGTTGTTCAAAGAACGGGCGTTTCTTGGTGAGGATGAGAATGCATATCCTCACTTGGTGCCAATTGGGAAGGAAATTCTGAAGAAGTGCAGAGGTTTGCCGTTGGCTGCGAAGGCACTTGGAGGACTCTTGCGCTATAAAAGAGAGGTTGATGAGTGGAATACGATCTTGAGAAGTGAGATTTGGAATCTTGATGATGAAAAACAAATCATGCCAGCTCTGAGACTGAGCTACAACAATCTTCCAGCTTATCTGAAGCAATGCTTCATGTACTGTTCCATTTTCCCGAAGGATTACAATTTCGACAAGGAGAATATGATCTTGCTGTGGATGGCAGAAGGGTTTGTTCATCAGTCCAAGAAACTGCAAACTTTGGAGAAGATTGCATCTGGATATTTTGATGATTTGTTGCTGAGATCCTTCTTTCAGAAATCCAAAACTAATTCTTCGAAATTTCTTATGCACGATTTGATTCACGATCTGGCGATGTCGGTAGCAGGGGAAATCTGCTATTCAATGGAGGGCGAAAAACTACCGAGCAATGCTGACAGAGTTCGACACTCATCTGTGCTTGTCAAATCATTTAAATCCGTTGGATTTGATGCCTTCAGAGCAACAAAGGGATTGCGGACAATGCTTTTCCTCGGCAACAAGAATCCAAATGAGAATGCTAATATAACAGTCCCTTTTGATTTGGTTTCTGCGCTGAAATGCTTGCGTTCATGGGATCTGAGTTCCATTTCCATAAAGGAGTTGCCAGATGAGGTTGGGAATTTGATTCACATGAGGTACCTGGATCTCTCCAACACCCATATAAGTAAACTTCCGGAATCAACTCGTGGCCTCTGCAATCTCCAGACACTGATTCTTGTTGATTGTAACAAGCTTCTATCACTTCCAGAAGGTACACATGAACTGACCAGGTTGCGCCATCTTAATTTGACTGGTTGTTGGCATCTCAAATCCATGCCACCAAATGTTGGGAAACTCAATTCTATGCAAAAGCTGCAGAGATTTGTGGCTGGAAAAGAGAGTGGCTGCAGAATTAGTGAGCTCAAGGATATGAATGAGCTTCGAGAAACACTCTGCATTGATAGAATTGAAGATGTTGTTAGTGTCGAAGAAGCAAAGGAGGCTAACTTGAAGAAGAAAGAGCACATACAACATTTGGTCTTAAGATGGAGTAGAAGTCGATGTGACACTGGAGGAATCGATGAGGAATTGCTTGAAAGTCTTGAACCTCATTGCAACCTCAAAAGCTTGAAGATTGATGTGTATCCAGGCACAAAGTTTCCAAGTTGGATGGGAAATTCTTTGCTTAATCAGCTGGAAAAGATTGAGATTTTCCACAGCAATTATTGCGAAGCCCTCCCACCACTGGGGCAGCTACCATTTCTCAAAGATCTCACCATACATATGATGTCTGAGCTTAAGACCATCGGTCGTGAGTTCTACGGTGAAGGAAAAGTGAAGGGCTTCCCTTCTTTGGAGAAGCTAAAACTTGAAGATATGAAGAATTTGAAGGAATGGCAAGAGATTTCTCATGGAGAATTCCCAGAGCTTCAGGAGCTTTCCATATCAAACTGCCCCAACATTTCTAATATTCCAAAATTTCCAAAGATGCGTGATTTGGTTCTTGATGATTGCCATGGAATGATATTGAAATCAATTCACTTTCTCACATCTTTATCATCATTGAAAATTTCTAACTTCAGGAAAACAGTACAGTTACCAGAAGGCTTTCTGCAGCATCTAAATGCATTGGAAGAGCTCAAAATCCATCACTTCTACCGGCTCAAGGAATTGAAAAATGCAGGATTGCAGGATCTTCCTGCAGTCCGATCTTTGGAAATCTTGTGTTGTCCGAAGCTGCTGTCATTTCCAAGTGAAGGAGTTCCTTCCACATTGAAGAATCTCTCAATTGGTGTGTGCAGTGACTTGAAGAATCTTCCTGGTGGGATACAGAAACTATCCTCTCTTGAAAAGCTAAGCATCTCAAAGTGTCCTAAACTCGTAGCTTTTCCTAAGGAACAGCTTCCAGTCTCACTCAAGAACTTGAAGATCTCAGCTTGTGCAAATCTTGAATCACTTCCAATGGATCTGCACAAACTCTCCCGTCTCGAGCACTTGTCCATAGCATCTTGCCACAAAATATCATCCTTGCCAGATTCAGGATTACCGCGCAAACTGAAGCAGTTATCTGTCGGAGAATGTCCATTGTTGGAAGAGAGGTGTCAAGAAGGTGGTGCAGATTGGGAGAAGATAAAAGATATTCCTAACAAGTGGATTAAGCAGTGAAATAACTGTATAAGTATTAAGCTTCACATAAGAGATGCTTCAAAGGGTTTAATGGCGTGTGTTTTTATTTTTCTTTTGATTTCTGTTAATGCATTAAGAGGTATTCAATGATCTTATTTTTGAATCTTTTGTAAGTCAATATGATGATCAATAAAAGGAAAATTCAATGAGATGCATGATGAACGAGTATCACATAGGGTTCTGAATAAAAATCCATATAGATCAACTATACGTTGTCTTCCAAGGAGCAATCTTCAAATGCCACACCGAACTAAAAACTTATTTTAGGAGGTTTTATGTAGCTTCATCCTCATAGACGCAACAGACCACGTCATACCACAATTTAACTGTACTTGAGATCTTAGAAAACGGAAACTAGCTATAGTTCAGAGTTCAAACGAGGATACGTTACAGCATTGATCACAAACCGCCACCGAGTATGCGTCAGCTTCTCCGACAAGCCACCACTGATATGTGCCACCCACGATACTGGTATGTGACCTCACTCTTGACAACGGCGCAGTCGCTGACAAGAAAGGAAAACCTCCGCATTACCAGTAATCCGTATAACCATCAATCAATACAAGTATTACATAATCATGGAAATGATAAAGGAAGGAATTACCCTTACGAAATTCTGAGGCACATTCATTTTCGCTGAGAGGATTCGACCTCTCGAGTTTCCTCATCTACCACCCCAATGTTAGAAGCATTCTCCAAGGCATCCAAGCTGATACTACTACCTTTAGACTGACTGATGGCCTGGGGATCCACCAATCGGCAAGGATACTTGGATGCCAGTTGAGAAAAATTCTGCTTAATTTTGATGCTATCATGTAAGCTCCCAACAGAAAGTTTCGTTGCACCGATTGGCTTGGGATCCAATGAAAGTTTGGTAGAAACAGGTGAGTCAGGTGTATCAGGATGTTTTCCTGATGATTCTAGAGGCCAGTGAAACAATAAATGAGCAACAGTTCGGTCTATGGGATTTGTCTCTGTTTCCAGTTCAGCCATACTAGCATTCCTACGACACATAATCAAAGTCAACATGAGGACAGTAAATTAAGAGGATTTTATTTCCACCCATAAATGTAAATAAATGATCTATCTTCAAATGCAAATGAAATTTGACCACATAAAGTGGACAGTACGATATCGATATCCAGTGTGGTACTTGACCCCAAAAGGTCGCTTGATAGCTGTAAACATGACAAAAATCTTATTCCACCAGTTAACTTTTCAGGATTTTTTCACTGATTCCAAGTATGTGTATCATTTTAGTTTTGACAACCTCAGTACCGTTGCCAACACGCAGATTAGTTTTCCTACATCATTCTCAATCCTCCATGATCGGCATATTAGTTTTACTAGTGCAGATACTGGACGTAGAGCAACAAATATTTTTCTTAATGGATGTTTATGCAGTACAACAAATATTATTTTTAACGGTTATTTATGCATATTACAAGACTGGTTGGCATACCCTAAAATGTGTTACCAACAGAAGAAAATTACTGAAGTGAAAAATAGATGGATAAAGGAAACAGAAAACCAGAAAGCATAATAATAACTACAAGTAATATGAAATTGACAAACACAAATGACACGAAAATTTAAGAAATTACTATCTCAGGCACGTCTAACTAACCTGCCATGATTGACAGCATCCTCTTTTGTGGCAACTTGCTCATCTCTGCCACTATTGTTGGTACTGCTGGTATCACTAGCACAATGCCTTTGAGTTGCACTTTGAGCCAACCGGAACAAGCTATCCCGTATACAAATTCTAATTCTGACATCCAACTGTGATAAAACATTGGTTTCACATTTTAAATAAATCCAAATTACTCTACCAGGACAAGCGCCCTTGCAAGTGAATCATACCTTTGAAACAATCTCCTGAAGCTGATACAGTACGGTGTCCTCCAAAGAACAATCATGCACCCCCAGGGAGACTGTAATAGAATCATCTTGTTCAATTGGTGAGTTTGGGTCAAACGAAGGGAAAACACTCAGATTATCAACTTCTAGGTCAGATACCCCAACGTTCTGAATTTGATTTTCTTGGGTACTCTTTTGAGTCATAGATAGATCAGTGCCAGAAACCTTATGACCTAACTGCTGCTGCTGCTTCTGAATAGCAAGCATTGCTTGCAGTTGCTGCCTCCTCCTTAACTTTTCTATTTTTTCCTGAGGAGTCATGGTCTGAGGATTCCCCATAGAGTCAACCGACTTGTTTACAGGATTTGCTTTGTGTGAAGAGGCATCATAACCAGAAAGCAAAGGTTGACGGGTTAGCTCTCCAGACTGAATATGAGACATCACTGGCATGCCAGAATATGGATTGGTTATATTTCCATATCTAGGAGTCGCATATGTATTGGAGAGTTGCTGGTACTGCAATGATTCAGGCCCTTGTAGTGATCTTTGTTGAGTGAGAACTGACGCTGTTGGAGATTGCACAATGGAGGGCGAGAATTGATTCTTAAATTGACCAGATGGGTTCCCAGATGCAGACCAGTTGCCATACATATCCTGGTACAGTTTCAATTCGTTCTTTTCTTCATGATTTTTCCGGTTCTTCAAGATTTTTTTCTGTTTATAAGCCTGGACATATGTTAAACAAGTAATACTTAGATGGCTAGCATTTCAATCTGATACGGTGGACCGCAAGAAGATAAATGTATACACAAATTCATAGTAAAAAAGTACAATTTCTTCCATATTTAAATGGTAGATAATTTCTACTTAATAAGCACATGGCTTCTCATTTCTTCAGTCTGAAATCAATCTATTTATAAGTATTATAATAATCTCTACAAGCACAATTACTTAACTTCAAAACAGGGAAGAAGCATGGTTCCTCAAAACCATACTTAAGTAATAATGAATAAACAAAAATAAAGCAAGAAGCAAAAGGAAACCTTGTCTGCCAACTCGGATGCTGCCACATTTTCTGCCGTGATCTGAGAATTAGCAGGAGTGTTCTTACCAACCGTGCTCAAATCTGCCTGCAAACCCATGTACATGCTTAGCCCACTCAGTTCTATAAGCGAGCCAAAATTTCAACATGTCTAGAAAATAGACTTTTATACCGGATCATTCGCTAAGGCCTTGATTTTAGAACCAGTGTAAACTGTACGAACTGGACAAGGTGCTTGGAAACCATGGGATGAAGGATCACTCAATCTACCATAGTGAAGGTTAAATGGCTGTTCCTCTTCTCGAGCGTACTCTGTTTTAACTTCAAAATTCTCAGACGTGTTCCTCAGGGTACGTAACCCCAAACTTGGAGAGTCATCAGATAAGGGAAATGACTTGACTGGACTGTTGGGTATCTTAGATGAGTTCCATAATTCATCAGCACTGTCCAGACTTACATTGCCAAATATTGGATCATCATTGCTGCAAAATCATCACTTGTGAGGACATTGAGTCAGATTGGTTATTATTACTTATGAAGATATAGAAAATAGAAATTCAGGAAGAGGTATGGGGGAACACTACTGAAAGGTATGAATGCAGGAAATCTTTCCACACCTAACAAGCTCACAGAACTGCAGCAACCAGATTAGTGCTCTAACTGATAAATTATTAAATCACATTTGAAGGTGTAAAACATAAAAGGAAAGGAAATTTAAAGAAATTGTTTCTAAAATAGACAAACCAAAGACGTCAATTATGAACCAAAAAATAAGACAAGAAACAGAAAGCATGCGAGAATATTTTCCTCTTGATCTATGACTTTTTCAATTATACTAAGAGAACTGAAGCAGTAATGTTAACAAGCTAGAGATTCATCCACAAAAAAAACATAACTTTCAAGGACCAGGACATTACTTAATCATACAAGGAGGAAAATCACATGTGAGAATGCTAGATCACATGTTAGAATGCTTGTATTCAAGACATTCCTATAACCCGGTGGAGAATAGTAGAAATAAAAATTAAGCTTTACCTAAAAATTCGATCAAGATCATCAAAGCTTCCAATGTTAGCCCAGCCATAATCAACAAAATCACCTTGTTCTTTACCTCCATTGTTGTCTTGAAAAATCTCAGTGTCTTTGCTAAGTTGAGCAGTCTCTGTGATAAGAAAATGGTTGGTTGTAGCACAGTTAAATCACTTGCAATCACAGAACAAATCTGTTTAGTGTATAGTACAATTGAGATCTCACCTCCTACTGAAGAACCAAATTTGGAAATCTCAGTCAGATTTTTTGACACTGAAGTGTCCAGTGAATCTTGCTCAGTTTTAGTAGTGTTAGTTACTATGAGTTTAGGCCAGGAATCAATGCCAAATCCAGATGAGGAAGTTCCTTCAACTGAATCAAAGTTTGAACTCGTCTCCAGCTTTTTCTCATGGACTTCGACATTAACTCTAGCTTGCTTCTGCTCAGTAAACTTAACTGTTCCAGCTTCTTGACTCCATTCCTTCTTCTTGCTATAACCCTCACCAGCCTCTGGAAAGGGCACTATATGATCGTCACTCTCACCGGCCTCATCCCATATTATATTAGTTAGCTGAAAAGGCAAAACAATATAGTTAGACCTAACGTACCTTCATTACTTTAGCAGAAACTCCATCCTCACATTGAATGAACTAAGAGAACTGAGTTTGACTAGTTTTGCAAGCAGCATTTAATTAAAAACACGAGACGAAAATATATTCATGTGAACTAAGACCGGGAAAGGGCGCTATATTTCTCGTTACCATTAAATTATCATCTTTCTTCCACAAAAACCAATCTACCATGCATTTTTTAGTCAATCCTACGTGAGCATTACAATGATTCTATAGTTCAACCTTAAGCTTAAGGTGCCGTTCCACAATCTCAAAGATAGCATCACTTCACATCTTATAAACTACTTGTTCCAGCCCAACATTATAGAGAATATTTCCAAATCCTTTTATCCACAACTCCAATAAATTCATGTAGTTTTCACATTCACATGGACTCTAATTAAATCCCAACTTAAAAGCATTTCAGCTTCACGCTAATGTCCATCCACAACATCACTCTGTATTCCTAATTCGTCGTCATCTTTAGATTCTCCAACCATTGACACACAAGGATGAAACTTTCATGCAACTAACAAATTGAATTTCAATACAGAAATTAAGCTTACAATTTCTTTCTCAAGCTAAAAGAAACCAATTTTCTTTTTTCCAACTCAAAAGAAAACATATCTCTCTCACTCACTAAGACTACAATCTAAGAAATTACAGTTATTCACTTCATACATATAAACCAGGTCGAACTTAAAATAAATAATTCAATTTCCAATTTTTTAAGAAAAAAAAAGAATAAAAGAAATACCTCTTCGTCGTTCCAATCAAACATAGCTAAGAAAACCACAAGTAAAAAAAGCCTCGAAACGAAAACCAACTTCAAACACACGACCGTTACTTTCCTCACACATCGCCAATTCTTCTAAAACACCTTCAAAACGACGTCGTCACATCAAAACGCTCAAAGAGAGAGAAATAAACCGAACAAAGAGTGGAAGAAAAAAACCAGATGCGAAAGAAAGAAATTTCCAGAGAAATGTCCTGACGGATGGGGGCCACGTCAAGTGAATACAGGTGGGCAACGAGTGACACGTGTAATGTCAGGTTGTGGCTGAGAGTTGGGGAGATCTAAAGGTGGTGGTTGATTGGGTGGCTGTGAATCAAAATTGTGGTGGAGGTTTCGCGTGGTGGGACCCATCCCTGCGAATTTTCCTTCTCCATCACTACATTTGTGGGGAATCAAATTCAAAATTGCTCTACTTTTTTGTTCAACAAATTCTCAATTCCTTCATTGACATAACAATCCTCAATATTCCAACAATGGATCTATTAAGCTCGTTTCAAATGTGTATATTTTGACATAAGAATCAACTATTTTTTAATGTCATTTTGCATGACAAGAAATTTTAAGCAAATGTTATTTTTTCTACCAGAAAAAATATGGAGAATGGAAGTAATATTTCCTTTAAGAAGAAATAATGGAAGACCTATACTTTTAAAATTTGTTCTTAATATTTTGTGCAACTGTCCATTTCATATTATAAATAAAAAATAAAGTTATTTTTAATAATTGTCATGTACCTGTATAAATCTTAAGACGTGTATTATTGATATTGTTTATCTCAAACTTTGATATAAACATGAGTTTATTAACATGAAGACTTTGATATATAGTATTTATTGAATCATAAAAAACGTAGATGTTGTAATTTATACATTTTTCATGATTCATATTAGAACTGTTAATTTTTGACATGATACGGTACGATATGCTCTTATGAGAATTTGAGTTTAGCATAAAGAAGTTTGTGTCATAAACATGCAACCTATTTATGACACGCGAAAATTAAACATGTTTGTATTATAATCGCATTGACATGTTTATAATATGATTAACCTGTTTAATATAAACGAATAATCATGTTGTATATCCGCACAATTCATATAATGATAAAACAACCCATTTCAATTTTGGCAGAACACATAAAATACCCCTGAACATATACCTATTATCCCTCTAACCCCTTCAACTAATTTTACATCCTCTCAGCCCCTTCAACATAAAAAATTATAACATTTAATTGAAAAAATTAACATTGTTAAAGAAGTGCTTTTCACGCATCATTACATGAGAGTATGAGTATGAAAATGCCAAATCATCTTGTACATCTGTATCCTAATCAGATTAGGGGAACTCAAAAATACACTCTATCGTTAAACCTAAAAAACTCATTCGCGCCAACACCAAATCTCTATTGCCGACAACACCAAATCATCCTGTCCAACCTATTTCCACTTAAAAGCACAAGTTAAATACCTTTTCTCCATCTTCTCATGGTGAATGTCGCACAAAGAAGTTGAACAAAGGTTAGTGATAAAAAAAATTGTATTAGTTCTTTATCAATTCGAGATTAACATTTGTTGTTGATTAATTTAATTGGTTAAATAATCTGAATCAATGATTAAAAATATAGTTTGGAGTTTATGTGGTCCCAAATCTTTGTCTATTGTAAATAATTCTTATTGTTTTTCTTGACTGTATGAATTATTTTCAATTCTAAACTTGTTTTAAAATTTCTTTGTGGTCCCAATCTGTAGATAATATGGGAGACAATTTTGTAAAGTTGATAATTCATCATGGCGGAACATTTAGTAAAGTTCGACGTAAGAGAAATTAAAGAATTGTATAGGTCAGAATACAAGGTTAAGGTTGGCTGGACTGTTTGTTATAGGGTCAGAAAGAAGGTTTTTTCCGAGCTTATAGGTGATTATGCCGAGCAATATGGAGACTTGCATGATTATGTTAACGAAGTTTTAAAATCAAATCCTGGATCAACTTTTGTGGTGGAGAGTAGTCAAGAGGAATGCAATAAAAGGCAGTTTTTACGCTTTTACATTTGCTTTAAAGGATGCAGAGATGGATTTATGGACGGTTGTAGAAAAATTATTGGAGTAGATGGTTGTTTTTTGAAAGGTCTATATGCTGGTTAACTTTTGTGTGCCATTGGAAAGGATGCTAACAATCAAATGTACCCAGTTGCATGGGCTGTGGTGCAAGTTGAAAACGCATATAATTGGGGATGGTTTTTGAGGATACTGAAACATGATTTACAACTTGCTGTGGTGCAAGTTGAAAACGCATATAATTGGGGATGGTTTTTGAGGATACTGAAACATGATTTACAACTTGGAGATGGTGAAGGTTGGACTATCATGAGTGATATGCAAAAGGTATTTTTACTTCCTAAGTTATAGAATAATTGATTCTTTGTTTTTGCCTTTTGGTTTCTTTATTGTATTTCTTGTCTAACAAGTGGCTTGGCAGGATATGTTTTTAATTATTGTCAAAGTCCATGGGCCCTTACACACGTGAGTGGACTTATGAACGATACAGGTTGTGAACTGATAAAATGTATTTACAACAGTTTTTCATGAGTATTTATGAGTGTTTTGTGCATGTTTTAGTGTATATTTATGATTGGATTGATTGTTATATTATCTTTTATTCAAGTGTGATCTAATAGGTATGTTTGAGCAAAATTTTATCAAATTTGT
>CANYCX010380674.1:0-10472 GCA_948193385.1 Breynia disticha f. nivosa | reverse complement strand
ATTAACATTAAAACACATATTCATCGTCATTTTACGACGAAAAATATCCAGAATGTTACATAATCCTTAAGTTACAGATTATGTGTTATGAATTGATGTTAATGATTTAAGATTGTGGAATGATGAATTTCTTAATATATAAGTTGTTGTGGTTTGTTTTTGCTGTGTATATGTGAATTGGGAAAGAAACTTTTGAGTAGATGGTTGAATTTAGATGTTAATTGTAGTTCTAAAAGCCTGGCATGGCCAGCATTCCTATCGACACGATGTCGTGCCAAGTTACTGGATGTTCCAAACTTCTCACACGACCATCTTATTGGCAAGCACGAGACCGTGCCAAGTCACTGTTTCTTTCAGAGCACCAGCACGACCCTCGTGTTGATTCATACAGGCTCGTGCTAGTGCACTGTTTCTTCCGTAATGCAATACGGTGGTCGTGTCCACTAGCACGCCCCCGTCCTACCTAAGAAAGCTATGAACAATATGAATAAGACATGGAGCTAATTCAAACAAAGAATAATTCCTATTTCACAACACTCTTAAGCTTCTAAAAATAACGAGTACTTATACATTACATAAGTAGGTAAGTGTATTGTAGGTGTACTTACTAAGTTTTATACTCACATAAGTTGGTTTAGTTGTGATGAATGCAGAGCGTTAGCAGATATCTTTCTGTAGCGGATCCTCGGCGACCATAGGAGTGCGAAGACGACAAGTAGGTCTGCAGCTCTTAGACTTTTTTAGCATGATTTGTAAAACTATGCATATTTTAACATAGTGTAATTTACATTTGCTAGTATTTTGTGAACTTTTATGCCATATATTTCCGCATAATTGTTTTGTTTTAAAACATGAATTTGCTACGCATTGAATGAATATGCAATTTAAGGTTTTCATATCTTTCCCTCATGTTGTTTTATTTTCCTTTTAAAAATAAAAAAATAGGCTTGTTTTTATTAAATAATTAAAAGATGCTTTGGGGGTCCACACTCTTGGTCTTCTACCTTTAGTGGACAAGCCTATTCACGACCCATTGAACTAAGATGAAGGAAAGGCCACATTTCTTCCCCAAAATATGATTCATATATACATAATGGTTGACCAATCGTCTCAAGCTCCTTTTCATCGCTTTTTAGGTACTCATTCTTCAAATGATTGGCCTTTTTGACACTTTCATATACATTATCCCATGCACCATGAGGTTGATCAATTCTTTCTTTCTGCTCTTCATCTTCTTTTTTTCTACAACTAAGAATTTCATTCCTTTTCTCCTCCTCCTAAATTTCATACAGAAATGATTCATCACAAACATTGATTGGACTCTCTTTATAAGTATTATTCCCCTAGTTTTTAAACTTATTTATAAATATGAAACTTTTCAATATTCTATTTTTGTAACTTGAATTTAAGGAAGATTTAAACAAATGCCATCATCATTCTTGTTTAAGCATTGGACGTATTTCTGTAACAACCTTAGGAATAACAACTTCAGATGGAAGTTTGATAATATTTGCCAATAACATAGCTTAACCTTCAAGAGCTTTTGGCACCATCAAGTTCCAAGTAGTACACTTTTCGATTAAAGTAATAATGCGAGCTAGTGGAGACATTTTTTTCATTTGAACCCATTTTCAATAAAAACCCGTGTAAAAATCCTAATGTTCTCCTTAGGAACAAGAAAACCTTTCACCCTGCCATCCATTTATTTTCTGATCATGGCAAGATTTAATGCCACAATGGGTTTTCCTAACCACAAAGCCTTTAGTGGAATTTCTAGCAAAGATTTCTCAAGAAACAACTAATATAACACAATATTAGTTGCAATAACAAAGTTGTCCACATTTCCATCAACAACAATGTGCTTCACAATATAACTTGGATAGCTTAGACTAGAAATAAAAGCCTCAATAATAACATGGTAGTTACCAGTAACATCTACACTTAACACTTAACACATTGCTTCTAAGATGCAATTCATAATGATTTTTAAATGGGGCCTCCTCAAATAATGGTAAACAAGGTTGTAAAGCAAGCGCACACTCTAGCCATAAACCTCAATAAAAGAATTTACATCTAGCAACAACAATGACAACATCATCAAGTTTATAACCCATCTTAATTTGTATATCTTTATAGAATGTTATTGTCACATCTGCTTCCTATGCTCAATATAACATGGAATGATAAAGAAATTACCAGTATCAATTGTAGTGCAAAGAATAGGTAAAACGTAGTTTGGGAAGGCAACCACAGTTGCTATATTGAAAACCTTTTACCTATTAATGTAAAGCTCAACATTGTCCAGTGGAATTGTAATCTCTTGAATTTATAGCAATAGAATTTTCTTGCAATGTCCATATGAGAGGTATAGACTTGAAAAGTTTTGAAACTTCAACACCTTCCAAATGTCATTCATGAGTCCATTTTCTAGTGAAAGTACCTAAATTGCGCAACCAATCACTCGTAAAGCAGTACCAATTGTGAGCATGAATGATTGTTGTGGATCTACCAATAGATCTAGAAATGCCTCAAGTTTCTCCATCTCATTATACTCATGGGTTTGCCTTCTTTTATTTTTATCATTAGACGACTCTTCCTTCTTGTCAAACTCATTATTACAGATTCTTCTTTTGAGCAATAGGTTAGTGTTTTGGAAGCATGTAGTGTTTGCTTGGGGTAAGTTGACAATAGTTGAAGTTTTAGTTTTTTGTTGAGTGAATTTGGTTGGGTTAGTAACCATTTTGGGCAAATTATAAGAGTGTATGGTTAGGATGTGGATGGTTAAGATATGACAAAAGGTGTAGGGGTTTCTATTTCAGAAGGTGTATTTTTCATGGTATTATTGCTTAGTACTTTGATGGGGTTGTGGGTGAACAGAAAAGATGATGGTGTTGGTGTTTTTGGAATAGATCTGGCTTTGTTTTGCAAGACAACTATCATTTTTTGTTGTTGTAAACTCAAATCCATGATCATGCTCTTCAACTCCTCCATTGATGACTCACACTTATTCCCTCATTCCTTCACTGTTTCTATGATTTCTTGTCTAAACTCTAAAAATTCTATTTCACCTTCCATTACGATACCCACAACCAAGGATTTAACTACTCTGATACCAATTGATGCAATCAAAAAATGATGAAAAAATGGAATAAAAAAAGGGCAGCATTATTGTACTCCACTAATTGTCAATCAAAAAATAGGAACAATATATCCACACACACAAAACATTCACATTACACAGCAACAATATGTTAGATACCTGTGTTTCTCCCACTCAAATATCCCTTTCCACTACCCTTCCCTAATTTTATGGCAACAGCTTAACAAAGAACTCAAAATAACATAATAGAAAATATGATGACACATTAGCAACAACAGTCGTGTTCAAAGACTACTTATTTAAAATAAGAGAACAACATGTCACCTAGTTTCTTCATTAATTATCCGTTGAATGAGTTGGTCGTTTGACACGCATCAATTCATAAGGTAGCATATTCACAACCTAGGCAAACAAGCAACCACAAAAGAAGCAATAAAGACATGACATTAACTGGTACTAAAACGATTAATATTCCTCAAAGTAGTAATTTTGGAATGGGTTCCTGTTTATTAAGCACAAAACATGACCCCATCAATTGAAAAATAAATTGGAACCACAATCAATACAAACAAAATACAGTTTCAAACAATCGTTAAAAAGAAAAACATACCTCAATTGCGTACTATTCAGTAGGCAAACCAAAAGCATCTCAGCCCATAGGATGCAACACATTATAACCATTCATTCTTTTAAACCTAGGCAATATATCCGTGGCAGAATATTCAAGAGTATGTCCAACCTGTAAATCAGATACACTACAAAAAACAGGGCATTTGTCCAAAAAATGTTTTTGAAAAACTAAATTCCCAATACATGGTAAAACTAAAAGTATTTCCTCATTTATGGTAGGGTCAGCACAAAAAACGCTCCCATGTGTGGCGTTTGATGCATTATGCCACACGTGGCAGTGTAATGCCTGTAAATTTTTTAAAAAGCTTGTTAGACTACATCTACCCTCACATCCATCAACATCATACAAAAAAAACTACCCTTTGAATCCTCCTCCTATCTTACAACATAAACCCATTAACACAGGCCAAAGATGAGAAAGATAAACCACCTTGACTTACTTGAATTTGACAAAAAATTGACCAGAAAATGAGGGGCATGAAACAAGGGAGAAAATGAGTGTGAAGGAAGATGTGTGTTTTTGACATTGATAAGAAAAAAGAGAGAAGGGACATGAATGGTTAGTACAACAAATGAGAGAGATTAGATGGTGAGAATGTATGGATGATTGAGTTGGTGAGAAAGATGAAAAAGTTAAATTGAATCGTTTGAGTAAATGAGTGAGAGAAATGAGGTGTTGTGCATAAGTCAGAAAAATTGAATTAGATAGAAAAAAGGACAAGTGGGTAACTATGTGTGCATGGATAAGTGGGAAAGAATAGATGAGATAGGAAAAAAGATAAGTTGAATTAGGAGTAAAATATAAAGAAGGTTATTTCATTTTAAAATTTAAGATATGAGATTACGTGTTTTTAAAATATAAAATATAAATAAGTATAAAGTTTACTGTATTAATTATGAAAAATGGTGAGATTTATTTTAAATTAGTGATATTTTTTATTAAAAAATATTATACACAAATTCACATTCATTTAAATAGTTAAAAAATGTAAATGCTTGTTATAAAATATTTATAAAGAATATTTGCATATATTGATTTTATTAACTTAATATTTAATTAATATTATTGATTTCAATATTTGCAAATCTTGTTATTATGGTTATATAAATCTTATTGTTCATTAATATTTTTTTACACTATGTTTTAATTACAAAAAATATTAATCATTTAATAATGATATATAAAATTATTTGTAAAATTATTTAAAACATAGACAAGTAAAATTATTTGTACAATTTATTATTATGTTATTATCCAAACTTATCCATTTCCCCATTTGTTGAGCCTAATTTGTTCTTTTCCCAGTAAAGTTGCCACAACCTTTGAGATTATAACTGAACAATCCCTTCTGCACATAACTTGTTCGGTTAGTGAAAGTCGGAAACCTTTGTTTGTATTAAAAAGGGAGGAGAGTGGACGTTTTGTGGTTGAAGATAAGTGTGTAAAATCATGTTGCAACAAGACATAAACATTCAGTCAATTGAAGTAGGAAGAATATAGAGAGTGACAGTATTTGTTGATAAAAAGGTTTGACGGTTATAAAATCGGATGTTATAAAATCGGACTGAATCGGTCGATTAAATTGATGAATTTGTCACTAGTTTTGTTTGATTTTATCATTCAGATCGATCTGCAAGTGAAGCGGTATCAAATAGGTTAAAAACTAGTAAACTTATTGATTGAATCAGTAAAACTGAACTGATTTCTAATAATGTAAAAAATTAAAAAAATAAATTTAAATAATTATATATATTTATTTATTTATTTGTATTATTTTAAAATTATCTGTTCAATTACTAAACTACAGATTTGATAAATTAACTAATCACTCAATTTTTTAGTTTGGATCGCCACTGATATAAACACATAATGAAAAAATATGGGAATGTTCATTTTTTGTATTTAAAATTGTAGGAATGACAGTGTATGTTTGTTCATTTTTGTTTATGACAGTTCAAAGTTCGTTAATTATATAAATGCCCGATTTTAAGTTTACAATTATAAAAATGTCAGGTTATGCGTTTAGTATTCATTGTTGTTTATTATTTTTTATTTTTTAAGAGAATAAAAAAGTAACATTTTTGCATTTTAAAAAAATTAAATAAGACATTCATACAATTAATGAACTAAAATTTAATAAAAATAAAAATAAATAAAAAAACACTGATATTCTTATAATTTTAAACTTAAAACATCTTTATTTACCTAATTATATCAATTATTTTGTTATGGTTTTAGAAACGTGGGCTGGGCAATTTTTGTTGGGTCAATTTTTGCAATTTAAAAGGATAACAACTTGCAGTTGCGTGACGGCTAGAGACATCAAATGGGACACGCCACTTAAAGATGAAATAAGGGCATAAGTGTATTTTCACATTGAAACCCTAAAACCTTGTTCACATATATAAGAGAATGGTATATGGTTTTGGTTGGCATTTGTCACACTCACTTTTTTTTTTTTAATTTCTTTGAAGGGTTCTTTGGGGAGCATTTTGAAAGAGGAATTTGGAGAAGGATTTAGGAATTCAAAGGTTAGATCTATTACTTTTCTTTTGTTATTTTATATATTTTATTAGAAATATAAAATATAATTTTATGTGTTAAGTCAAGTTAGTAGCTTTTATTAGTATTTGGTGGAATTTTTTTTTTTCGCACTATCAATCTAGTTGTGATTTATAAGTATTTTTTTCTTTGGTTTTTGTTTCTTAATATATATAATTTATGAGTAAATCAAACAATTGTTTGATATTTGACTACTATAAACAAAACTCAAAGAAGGTATCATATTTTGTGCTAAATACATATAGGATACTCATGTGTTTGAAGACAATTTGTTAGATTTAGTGTTGATTTTTTGGATTTGTTTGTGTGGGTATATTGATTGTGTGGTACATCTTTGTGAAGTTTATCTTTTCATAATGTTTGATATTAATTCTATATTAATTGAATTTCATTTGTAAATGAATTCAAATGAAATGAAATGAATTTTATAAGAAATTGCAAATGAAGTGAAATGAAATATTCGAAGAGTTGTATTTAAAAATAAGTAAATATGTTTGGTTTGTGTTAAATTTTGTAGATTTGCAAATTTTATATCTTTTAATAAAATTTGAAAATAAAGAAAAATTTACCAAACCAATTACATGGTTTTGCAAATGAAAGGTTTGAATTTTTTTAAAGAATCATATCAAATACAAGAACTGAATTTGCAAATGAATTTCATTGATAAAAAGTTATACTAAACAATAAAATTTAAAATTAGAAATGAATTCTACACAAATCTATAAAATTTGTCATACCAAACACATATTTATAATATTTTATTTTATTTTAATTTAAGTAAATTTTTTTTTGAAATTAAATTTTTTATTTATATTAATTGTTGTTTTTTATTTTATTTTTTTGTTAGAATTAAGAGTCATGCATTTTATAATTAGTTAAAAGATAAATAGAGATGAAAATAGTAGGGACAAGAGTCAGTTGTTTCGTCTTGTCGTTCATTGTCCTATACACTCATTTAGTTATTTTGTATTTTTTATAGCACTGCTTTTTCTTACCTCATATTTTAAAGTATTTTCAACAGTCTCCTAACATTGTCCTACTTTATCAATTTTTTATTAATTTCTTAATTAAATTTAGTCTCTTAAATAATTTATGATATATATATGATATATCAGAAGTATATAGGAGTTTTTTTAGCTCCTCAATTATAAAGTGTTTATAAGTGTGACTTTTGAATTAGAAGTCTATTAAAGTACAAAATTAAACAAAAATTATTAAAGTATATATGAGTCAAGTGTAGGATTCTATTGGAAATACTATTATGTTCTTTGTAATTTGTTTATTTTCAACTCCTTAAAAATATTTTTGTTTTTGCCACTCAACATAAATTAATATTTTTATACCTTTAAATAATAAATATTTTCTTGGACTTTCAAGTTCTACTCAAATTCTTCCTCAGTATTTTCTTAAATAATAGTTGTTCATCTTATGCTCTATAGATAATTGGAGGAATTTGGAGAAATTGCAGGACAAATATGGTAACTATATATTAAAAATTTTGTGTTATTGTGTTTTTATTTTTCATTTTAAAGTTAAAAATTTACAAGGACACTTTTTTATGAATTTTTAATACTTTGATGTATTAGGAGTTGAAAATTGCACATTTGTCCATAGTGTTGAAGGAACAATTGTATTTTATATTTGTAGCATGTCCACAAGTTAGCAATGAGGAGTTACGACATCTTTCAATAGACCACAGAGCATATGAAGACAAAGACATTTGCTTTAAAAGGGGTTTGGGTGAGCGGTAAGGAACTCTTCTCTTCCAATGAATTGTTGGCAACTCAAAGGGTGGGACAGCTGATCATGGGTTTTAACGTGACTCCATACCCTACTCTTGGCGTTCGTCTCATAACAGCCGTAATTGGGAATCGAACTCAGGACGTTGGTTAAAGGTGGAAGAGCCCTGACCGCTCGACCACACGCCCTTAGTTAAGACAAACAATTTTTAGGTAATATTCTACTTCTCTAATGTTAGTCGCTTCCTAGTACTTCATTTTCTTGTTTTTTTTAACAATCATCTTATTGCTAAGTAACTTGTTTTTCTTTCATTTTCATGAAAAAGGAAGGAACTGGTTATTTATGCAATTAAACAGTCCATTAAAGATAAAAAAATATTTTATATTTTTCTAATAAAATAACCTTTTAAAGGAACTGCTTTAAAAGAGAAGTTTGATAAATTATTGAAGTGGTATGATAACATATTTAGAATACTTTCAACCACTGGTTCCTTCTGCAACGTTGCATTCTACATTTTATTCTCTTGTTCTTAGAAGCTGTTAAATAAGAATTGCAAAGTACGTGTCAATTTGTGTTGTCAAGTTATAATATAAATATTACAAAAATTGAATTGACATCATTCGTATTGTATTTAATCATATACTTGTTGTTCGAATCATAAATTCTCTGTCGACTTAATGTCAATGGATCCGACAATCAATTGACTGGTGACTTCAAGTTTTATTATAGTATATATGAACGGAACGTTGTAATGTAATTTGTTTAGAAAATTAATCTTTAATGTATTTAAGTGTTAATTCACTAGTTTATTGGTTATGATTTTTTTTGCCCGGTTTATAATTCGCATAGCAGACTGCTACTAAAAATCGAGTAAAAACAAATAATTTTTGTACAAAAAAAAGTGAAAGAAATAAAATTATCATGCAATGTTATTTCTTGTAGTAATTTTTGTTACTATACATTCGATCATCATCTTATCTATTTACCAAAATTCAAATGTATCTTCCTCTTCTTTTAATACTCATCAGTTGTGTAATTGAAGACTAATGGTGCAAAAATGGGTGAAATTATTGATTTGGTTGCTTCCAGGAAGCTCAACGATGAAATTGTTCAAGCTTCCTCAGATCTTCAATGGCCCGTTCGATTGCATAAATCACCATTTTCTTTATCTGTTCCATGAAAGTGAAAAAAAAGGGCTTTATTTGACAAGAAGATGAAGCACTAGCAAGCAACCAAGGAAAGGAGCTAAATTATTACCTCAAGTTTGTCTTCATGTGCCTTGTGGTTTATTGGAAGCTGTCGGAACTCTTCGGTCAAGCGAAGGCACTCTCCTACATTTTCCGGAGACACGAAGTCCACAGCAACCTTTGTGCAAGACTGTTTAGAGAGAGAAATTATAGGCTAAGCACGTTATTAATGAAAAAAGAACAGTAAAGGAGTGGAGAAAATAACAGTTCAGTTACCTTGAGATTCCTAACTTGGTGTGGACAACCAGCAGGAATAAATACAGCTTCCCCAACACTTTGAACAAATGTCCACGCTTCAACTCCTAGAATATCAAATGTGGGAAGAAAACGTGAGAAGTGTCCCATGTAAATGAGGAGAGAACTATAGCACAAAATATTTGGGATATAATTACCATATTCCGCCTTCAACTTCTTCTTGTGCTCCGTCGTTAGATAAAAGCACTGGTCATGAATTGGATGGACAACCTATCAACGTGGAGTATAAGATATGTGTCAGAGGCTCAATGACAAGGAACAAGACGAAAACACACACAATAAATGTAATTTACCTGCTCTACTGGACAACTGTAAGTGTGTCTGAATTCCATGGCATGCTTTCTAAGGTACTCTTCTAACTTGGGAACATCCTGCCTTCTAAAGATATCCCACAAAGCATCACCTCTGTTCACTGTTTCTGTTCTTGTTGATAAACAGGGAAATGTATGGTGAGGATTTGAACTTTGAATGGAACGGTTGTCTAGCTCATCTCTTCCTAGGCGTTCCTTCTCATCTTGTGCTTTCTGTTTCTTTTTTAGCAGTTTGATGGCCTCCCGCTGTTCTCCTGTCAATTCTACTTCAGAGGCATGCGTCAAAATGTTCACCTACATGAAACGAAATTCATTTGTTTAGTTCATGCAGCAGAGTACAAGGAGCATAAATTTAAAATGGTGCGAAGCACATTGATTTTTTTTTTAGTTTCAACTGTTTTGAACAGCCACCATTCAATCGTTCATATCATATCATACACTAACATATAAGATACAAGGAGCATACCGCATCTGACATGTCACAGTGGAGCTTGGTCACAGAGTCCCCTCTCCCAAGTTCTTCTCTAATGCCATAAGCAATGTAAGTTTTTGGACCCATGTCAGGTTTTATAATGTCTTCTGGAAACTTGCTGGCTATGTTAAGGATTCCAGCCTTTGGATCACTG